>MDKF010606045.1:0-80557 GCA_026770625.1 Nicotiana glauca | reverse complement strand
CAATTGCAACCAAAAGTTATTTTATTTTGATTTTGGAATTCTTTTACTTGGGGTAAAAATCACGTGCTCACACATGGGGATCTCGTGGACCATTTGAAAGGGTACTACAGTAAGATGAGAGGCACCGGGGGGAAGGACAAATTATTGATGGCGTATTTCAGTCAGAATTTGAGTGGTGAAGCCTTGGAGCAGTATGCTCGACAAGATATCAGTAAGTGGCATGCACAGGGTGACATGGCTCAAGATTTTGTTCAGCACTACCAGTACAATATAGATATTATCCCAGACCGCTCCTCCCTATTTAAAATGGAAAAGAAACCCGAGGGAAGTCTTAGAGAGTTTTGGATTAGATGGAATGAACAAGTTGCTCGGGCCAGTCCCCCGATTGATAGATAAGATGCTTTTGAGCCCCACCAACGTCAAGATCAGTGGGCATTCCTGCTAAATGCTTTCAGCCTATTCTGACCCCATAAATATCCTCTTACTCCAGATGATCCTCACCAACGCTACTTTCCTCCATAAAATTCCCAAGGTCATACCTCACCTTCCCAGTACTCCATCCACAATGCACCACCATATGCTCCAATGCACAGGACCCACGATGGCTTGCACCATTTCCACAAATATCTTACCCGGCTCCTCAAGCATATCAACCACCTATCCGCAAAAGGTTCCAACCGAGTCCAGAGTACAAAATGAAAAAGCAACAGAAAAAAGAAAAGACTTTCACTCCTATTGGAGAATCATATGCCAGTTTGTTTCAAAGGATGAGGCAATTGGACATGTTGAAGCCGATTCAGATAAAAATGCCGAACCCTCTTCTACAGAATTTTGATTATTCTCAAAGGTACGCATATTGCTCTAATTCCCTAGGGCACAGTATAGAAAAGTGTTGGAATCTGAAAAGAACAGTCCAGAAGCTTGTCGATGCAGGTGACATTACAGTTCAAAATCCAGATGCAGCAGATACTAGCCAAAGTCCTTTGCTTGTTGGCGTAGTCAGACTTAACATTGATTGAAGCAGCTGTTGGAGAGAAGGCACCAGTCAGACCTGCAGCATAAGGTTGGGCATGATTTGTGTTGAAAATGAATATGAAAACTATTCTAAGTTCCTTGAAAGGCCATTTGCTGCAAAGTTTTTAGCGCTATCAGTCTCAGTTCTAGAAGCTGATCTTAAGAACGAGTTGGCAAAAGGGACTCAAAAGCAATTTGCTAAGGTTGATATGATGGAAACTTGTGAAGGTCCTAGTAATGTTGATGTGGAACTCAGTGGCTAAGATGCCGAGCTTGATAATTGGAATGACACTCCTTTCTTGGTTAGCGAGGGAGGAGTCTTGGTGGTTTATTTTGTTGTTATTTCTGTTGTTTGGGTTATTTTAGGGTTGTAATCCGGATATTGTCTTGTGACTCAATCCCTTCTATCCTTTTAATTTAGTGTTGTCTAGGTTTTTTCTAGTGTTGTAACCCCGGTTTAGTTTGATTATTATGTTGTTCGAACCCTTTCACCGTCTGTCTAATGCAATTTTCTATTTTTTGTTATTTCTAGTCATTTTTGTTTAGTTCTATTCTCCATTTATAGTTTTTTCCATGCTGGCTCTAGTGACATGACATGCACGCATAATTCTAGGCCCGATCTTAAAAGTTAGTTTAATCATGAAGTAATGAAATAATTTTGAAGATGAATTTGAGGGAAATAAGTACATATTTTGATATTTTGAGATCATTTAAAGCCCGATCTGTGTGAAATTGGGGCAGATGGTTTGGGAAGTCAATAGGACAACAAGAATTTGTCACGAGAGAGTGTTCCATGAACAATTTGAAGCGAGCAACTTTGAGTTCAAGTGCATCTCAAGTAACAAGTTTAAAGCCAACATATTTTGCTTCAAACAGATGGAGAGTATCCATTGTAAAGAATAAATCACCCAAGAAGAGCTATGTACTTGACAAGGCACCAAAGAAAGGTGGAAGGCGTATATGTGATACCAATGCCGGTGCTGCAAAAGAAATGCTATGCATGATGTTCATTGTTTATTTTCAAGTTGCATGTACTATACTTGGCATTTTCAGGGATTGGGAGGCCATCTTTCAGCTACCCAAACACTTATACAAGTCGATACCCTTTTGAGCATGTACTGATTTCTTTGGCCTCCCCTCTTTTGAAATCAAGTTAGAGTCATATAAAAATAAAAATAAAATAAAAAACAGTTCATATCCCTATAGGTTTATTTAAAAAAAAATCTCCAAAAGGGTAATTAAAAAAAAAACGAAGAGGAAATAGAGATAAAGAGAAAAAGGAAAAAAAAGAAAAAAAGAAAAGAAAAAAAGAAAAAAAGAAAAAAAGAAAAAAAAGGAAAAAAGTAACAAAGAGTAGTCTCGTGAATGACGTTCGACCTGATTCTTATCACTACAAGATACGTAGGCAGCCTCACGGTTCGGTCGCACCAAATAAAATATTTCATAATCCCACGAAGTCGAGAGTGGGGCAGTATTTATTAGAAATTCCATCTCAAAAAGAAAAAGAAAAAAAAAAGAATCAAATTCCCTTATTTCAGAAATTGGGGCAAAATTTTTTAAAATGGATTCCAAAAGTTGTAAATAAATTAACCCCGTTATCTTAGTTGTTATTGTGTTTTCTAGCCTTTGTGATATCCATTCATTTTGACCCTATCCAAATGACACATTACAGTCCAAAAATGACCTCCCAGATAATCTTTGAGAGTGCCGAGTTAGCCACGCCAGGAGAACATGATAATTTTACTATGGTTAATGCCTTGTCATCTACAGAATCAGAGGAAATAAAAAGAAAAGAACAAATAAGAGAGTCTTATCGGTGAAAACCTTCACAAGTACCATAAGGCGACAGTAAGTGGAGAGAAAGAACAAAATGAGAGAGGCTTGATGGTGAAAACCTTTCGGGCACTACAAGTCGGATAAGGACCGTGAAATAAATAGGATAATCGGAGCATTGAAGCCCAGTTTTACGACTTAGAGGTACAACAAGAGTTGATTATTAGACTTGCTTGACAGATTAGGACACTTAATTCAAAAGTGGACGTCATGGTCATTAGAGTTAGTATCCACATCTGATAAGTTTCTACTTGGTGATTTTCCTGCTAGATATCATCTCTTTCCATTGTCTCCTTACTATGTTCCTCTTGATTTGTTTAAGTCCTCTTATTGAGTTTGTTTTATCAAAACAAGTGAGAAATGACTTCAAAATTTGCTAACAGCTTTCCAATTGCACAAAGTGGAGTTTGGCTAGTACATCAAAGTGCCTTAAGTCGGGAAAGAGCAGTATGCGCACTGAGTTGGTAACAATCAACGTACTTTAGGATTCATGTGAAATGCAAAGGTTCGACATATGTTAATTTATGAGCACAATGAAAGAGATAAAGGGTATTGGTTTTGAATGGATTAGAGGTGTTTTTTGTGTTAAGGGTGACAGAGAAAGTGGTTAGTCAATAAACAAGCTAGGTCCTTCAGGTTAAAGTCAAAATTATCACGGGAAATGAAGGAGCAATCGCCCTCAAAGTCAAGGCCACAAACCAACCACCATGCTTGAACTCAAAACGTTTTCTTTTTATGCAACAGGGATGAAATCCATATTCATGTCAAAGCTTAGAAGCTTTAATTTTTCAGGTGTAATGCCCCAATCCTGCTTATGCGACGATTATTGAAAAGATCACACATCACCCCTAGGAGAAGCACTTTCTAGTCTAGGTCTTCAAGGTTATACTTTTGTTTTAGGAGACACACTTATTATATTGAGATTTCACCCCTAGGAGACGCATTTCCTAGTTTTGTTTATTTAAATTCATCCCTAGGAGACGCACTTCCTAGTCTAAGTCTTTCAGGTTATATTTTGTTTTAGGAGACGAACTTCCTAAATTGAGATTTTACCCCTGGAGACGCACTTCCTAGTTCGGGTCATTTAAGTTTAGCCTTAGGAGATGCACTTCCTAAATTGAGTTTCACTCCTAGGAGACGCATTTCCTAGTCTGGGTATTTCAAGATACACTTTCAGGAGACGCACTTCCTAAATTGAGTTCACCCCTAGGAGACGCACTTCCAAGTCTGGGTCTTTCAGGATACACTTTCAGGAGGCGCACTTCATAAATTGAGATTCTACCCCTAGGAGATGCACTTCCTAGTCTTGGTTATTTAAATTTATCCCTAGGAGACGCACGTCCTAGTTGGAGTCATTGAAGTTTTACCCATTAGGAGACGCACTTCCTAGTATGGTTCTTTCAGATTATACTTATTAGGAGACACACTTCCTAGATATGGTCATTTAAATTCATTCCTAGGAGACACACTTCCTAGCTTGGGTCATTGAAGTTTCACCCCTAGGAGATGCACTTCCTAGTCTGGGTCTTTCAGGTTATATTTTATTTTAGGAGACGCACTTCCTAAATTGAGTTTCACCCCTAGGAGACGCACTTTCTAGTATGGGTTCTTCGGGATATAGTTTTAGGAGACACACTTCCTATATTGAGATTTTACCTCTAGGAGATGCACTTCCTAGTTTGGTTCATTCAAGTTCATTCCTAGGAGACGCACTTCCTAGTTTGGTTCATTCAAGTTCATTCCTAGGAGACACACTTCCAAGTTTGAGTCACCGATGTTTCACCCCTAGGAGATGCACTTTCTAGTCTGGGTCTTTCGAGTTATATTTTGTTTTAGGAGACACACTTCCTTAATTCAGATTTCACTCATAGGAAACACACTTCCTGGTTCGAGTCATTTAAGTTTGGCCCTAGGTGGCGAACTTCCTAGTCTGGTTCATTGAAGTTTTACCCGTAGGAGACACTCTTCCTATTCTGGGTCTTTCAAGTTATATTTTATTTTAGCAGACGCACTTCCTAAATTGAGATTCCTCCCTTAGGAGACGCACTTCTTGGTTTGGTTGATTCAAGTTTCACCCATAGGAGACGCACTTCCTGATCTGGGTCATTCAGGTTTTCTTTTTAGCAGACACATTTGCTGGTCAAAGTTTCTTGGTTTTACTCACAGGAGATGCACATACTCTCTAGGAGACGCACTTCCTGGTTTGTTGTTTTGATTGCCGGCACCCACCTGGAGAAAAAGGAAATTTGTTTCGGGATTATTTCAGGTTTCAAGTCAGTAGCAGGCGCCCACCTGGAGAACAAGAGAAGTCATTTTGTAATTCATTTCAAGTTTCAAAATGGAGGTAGCACGAGTTGCCTAATGAATAAGGTTTTTACCTCGAGGCACGGTGGTTCGAGATGACCAAAGAAGAAGTCTCAATCCAAGAAAAAGAAAGAAAAGAAAAAAAGGGAAGTGAATCCAAATGCAGAAGCAGATGAAAGATGTGAGCTGCTCAATACATGGATGAAGTCACGAGCACTGCATGTCCGATCTTGATCTGTAGAATTCGTGGAAGAATAAACTAACACCTACAGCTAACAAGCATCAAGATTCAGATTAGTCCGCCTGAAGAACCAACCAAGACTCAAGACCAGGCTTCATAAGAGTCATATATAGGAATCTTGTAACTCGTAGATAATAGGTTTAGTTAGTCTTTTTAATCTTGATTTTTGATGTAATAACATGACTGCGGACTGGAACCCTGACGGAACGACACTTCAATGGGCTCTTCAGCTCGCTATACTCCATCACTGTTCCTACTTCTGAACTACACGTGGCCTGATTCCTTTATAACCAAGGATATGTACGCAGCTCAGATACCAGGGTTCGGTCACATTCTCCTGTCTTTTAGCTTTTGGTCACTCTAACTAAGGGTCGGGTCAAAAAACCTATCTCGTCATTCTTTGTTTGAAAATACTTCGTGTTTCCAGTCAAAGAGGGGCAGCTGTAGACATATGATTTTTGACCCTCCCCAGGATATTACATATTTTAGCATATAAATATTTAGTTTAGGCCTAATATCGCTATTTCAATTAGCTTTTGACTCTTTTACTTTATTTTGTCACAAAATTGAAAATTAAATTTTTTTTTATTTAGCTAATTGATATAAAAATAGTATCACTTTTAATATCAAGTTTTATCTTGGTACTGTATTTTAATTAATTAAGAGTATGTTTTATATTTTTATGTTTCTTTAGTCTTCTTAGCCAAAAATTAAGACCCAACAAGACACCCAACCCAATTTCTTAATTTAAAGCCCAATAACCTTTAAATCCACTAAAAATCCTAATTTCCCTAACCTAGAGGAGGCTCTTAAAAAGACCTAAGACTAAAGAAATCCCCATTTTCAGAAGTGACCCCCCAGCGCTGATTCTTCTTCACTTGATCCCAGCCACAACAACATCAACAACCTTTGCACATAAAGCCAGGCGTTTCCCACCTTTCCTGATGGCCCCATCGCCATTTCTCCTTCTTTACTTCTTCAACACCACCAACCTCTAACCCGCTGGATAGAACCCCTTGAAACCTGCGACCCTAAAACACCAGAAGCCACCGAGCTAGACCTTTTTCGCTCCCATCACTGGCGATTTGGCTCCCCAACCTAGCAACACCAAAACCTAAGATCTATAAGAATCTAGCCGAACTCCACCCCATCAAAATCTCCCAGCCACTGCAAGATACAAATACATACATAGATATAGACGAACATGAGAGGGAGATAGGGGAACAACAATAGAAAAAAGAGGGGGAAATAGTGAAATAATAATAATGGAAAATATAGCAACAAAAAAGGGGATGAGAAGGAACAGTGGTGGTGTTTGTTTGTCCATCTCTGAGGTGTTTTAATGTCGTGGATGTACCCAAATTAAGGACAATATGTATTTCTCTAGTTTAGTCAATTTTGTGGTTTCAAAAAATAGATTTCGTGTGAGATCCATCTAGAGGTGACGAGCGCGGCTGTTGTTCGAGGTTTGGGGTTTCTATTGCCGTCATGTTTTCTGATCCGATCACTGGTTCAAGCTTCATTTTGTTCTGTCCGTGTTTCAATTTATTCGATTTTTGGATCTGAAATCAGTGTATATGTTTGATTTGTTTGTTTAGTTTTCTCCTATTTTTACTCACTGCTTATGTGATAATGTTGTAAGCATGTCTGTGGTGGTTTTTCTCGCCTCGTTCTTAATGGAGTAGATAAGTCTTGTTGTTCTCTTCTCTCATGCACATGTGAATCTTAGATGGATGAAGTTAGTTTCAACAAGTACGCCATGGATTTCGACTTTCCTGACAAGATGCTTATTTTGTTCATTTTTGTATTAACATGGTAAAAAATAGATTTCCATTTAATAGATTTTTAAAGTTTGTAGTAACTTGAGAAATTTGATAATATGCAAAGTATTTGTAGTGTTGTTATGCAGGCGATTTGGGCATTGTGTATAAAATTGTACCACTTAGGTCTCTCCCATTTCTATTGAGTTATTAGTCATATCCAAACATGATTGCAGTTTTTCTAAAATGAATGTTTGTAGTTTTGCTTTAGGCACGTATTAATAAATCTATCGTCATCGTTGTGTACACGTTTGCGTCACATAATTATAATTTTAAAAGCAAAATTAGAGTTTGCATTCGTGCAACTTCAACCAAACGTTTTTTTAATAATAACCAAGCATTATTAATTGTTGACACATTCGCGTGACATGATTTTGACTTGAACAAATGGATACACGTGCGCGTGACCTACTTTAAAATAATTCCTTAATTGAAAGAAGAAAATTCACATAGGTTCTAAAATAAGTAATTAAACAATTTAATTGATCCAAGTATGATTAAAGCGACCGTGCTAAAACCACAAAACCCAGGAATTCCTAACTCCTTCTCCCGGGTTAACAGAATTCCTTACTCAGATTTCTATATTTGCAGACAATAAATAAGAGTCAACTTCCTCAATTCGGGATTTTAAATCGGTAATTTGTGAAACCATAAATTATCACAAGTGGCGACTCTGAATTAAATATAAATAATCCCATTTAGATTGTTACTTAAATTGGAAAAATCTCCCTTATACCCATTTTTGGGATAGAAAAAGGAGGTGTGACAGTGCTGATGATGAGGTTCTTTGCGGAAGAAGCCGGGATCGAGTTCACTCATAACCATCTCATCAAACTGTACTAACCTTTTCATTGAAGAGGCTTGATAGCTTTGTGATGGCGATCCGCCAGGCCTTTTGTTGTCGATGATGAAGAAGATGCGGACCGAGGGTGGATGAATCGATTTGTTTGAGTAAGGACTGTCGATGTTATCCCCTTGGAGTTCCTGCCATTCTTGAGGAACAAAATGTCACACGTAAGTGGTAAACTTATGTTTTTATCGTTTCTGCTCATGGTGGTGTTGGATTATGAAAGGACACTTTCCCTTTCTTTTTTGTAGCGATCCCGTCGATGCCATACGAGGCCCTACCTGAAGGATTGGGCTTGGAAACTAGCAGCCCGCTTATCCTATGATGTGCGCATGTGGAGAGGTCTATCCAAGGGCAGATGGGAGGTGAAACACCATGGTATATTCTGTGTGGTTTGCTTTCTTTGAAAGGTACTTTCTTTTATATGAACTCACTCCATCGTGGCTGGCATCAGGGAATTTCCTGAGACAAGATCCTGCCACCTCAGGGCGGATGAAGGATTGTCGACTTCGGGACTGAGGAATAATAACAAATGAAAGGACACCTTGTAGGGAGAAGGGGATCATAGCGAGACAAGCCCTGCTCGGAGGCCCAGAGGGGATGTCTCGACTGAGCCTGCAGTACCTGAGGCTTCTGACCTTAGAAAAATAACTTCTCCTTTGCCGCCTTCATTTCTTCCCATTGAAGGTACTTCGAGGGACAAGTATTTTTTGCCACTGTCTTCTTTTCCCGTCGAAGGTACTTCGAGGGGTGTTTAATATTAGGGGCCGCCTGATTCAAGCGAGGTCTCGAACAACTATATTTCTATTGGGAGCGGTTCTACTGGGGCCGATGGGACCAGGACGATAGGTGTGTGTTCGACTTTTGAGGAGGTTCAACGGCTCTGCTCGATGGTGAGTTTTGCCCGATTGATTTTTCAGTCTTGCACTTTTATTTCCTTATTGAGCTCCCTTTTCGCAGGCCTTTGACATGCTTATGTCCGAGCTACTTTACCCTGAAGTTAGGTTGTGAAAAGCCTTGGACGGGGAGAAATCTCTCAGGCTTCTTTGTGATAAAAGGGGAGAGGAGCTAGCATACCTGCGGTATGAGGAGAGTCGGAGCTGGAACTATGAAAGTTACCTCGAGGGTCTGGTTGCCTCTACTCCGAAGGGGTGAATATTTCTCCTTCCACCCTCTGTAATTAATATTTTAACATTTTTAGCTATAAAGAAAAATAGAGGACTTGGAACATCTTTGGTGTGAAGTTGGTCAGGCTAAGTGTGAGCGTGATGAGCTAAAGGCTCAAGTAGATGCCCAAGTTGCGGTCCACAAGTACGCTTTGGCCAAGTCTTTTACTCTCGAGCAGCATCTCCAAAATGTTTGTGAAAGCAGCTTGGTCCAAACGAGCATGATAGCAAGGCTTGAGTCTGAGCTTTTGCAGATGAAAGCCGAGGTCGTGGACACCCAGGTTGAAGTTAAAGAGATTCGATCTAAGGCCAACAAGATCGTCTATTTAAAAGACATTGTCGATGCTCGAGCTGAGTTGAGAGGGGCTTCCAATCGAGAGATCAGAAGTAATGAATATGCCCGGTGCAAATGTCGGAGGGAGAACCTTGAGGAGATCAACGCTAGGGGCTTTTATCTCTCGGAAGAGATAAAGCAGGCAAAGGCAGATGAATATGACGCCAAGTTCCTTTTGTCTGATGCCGGAGATAATGATGAAGGGGCTGACGGGCCATAGTCCCCAAGTGGACGTAGACTAGGCTTTTTCTTTTTGATTCTTTGTACAGTGTTCTTAAGGTACTTTTGCAAATAGAGCTTTTTGTATTTTTTTATGCATACATATAAAATAAAATGTTTGGCTTCATCTTTCTTGTCTTTTCCTCTACTTGTGTATGTCTTTCTTTGTCTTTGAATATATATGTTTGTCGATGCTTTAGCTAGGTGAACTGGACTTCAAGTAAAAACCCTTAGGTATATAATTCAGCCCCTAAGGCTTTGTTAGGACGACCCGTAGGCTCTTACGCATAAGGTCGATACAACTTTTAACGTACGCAGGCGACAGTGGCTCTTACGCATTTTGCCCTTAGGCGTATTCAGTTAACTGTTTTAGTCTCAATCTTCGAGTCAGATTTCGACTCAAGCTCATTGACCCTTAAGTTTTTTGAATTTTAAGATGGCCTTTAGGCCCTTATGCATTAGGTTGGTACGACCTCTTAATATAGGCCGACGACAATGGCTCTTACGCATTGGGTCGGTATGACCTCTTAGTGTAGGCTGGCAATAGTGGCTCTTGTGCGTTGGGTCGGTATGACCTCATACTCTAGGCTAGCGAGACTGGCTCTTATACATTGGGTCAGTATGACCTTTTAGTGTTGGCTGGCAACAGTGTCTCTTACGCATTAGGTCGGTACGACCTCTTAGTGTAGGCTTTATTTTTCCCTCGCTAAAGACTTTTTGAAGTTTTTATGTTCACTTGACTCTTAGACGGCTCGATAAGTCCCTTGATTGCGAATCGTTGTGTAGCGATAAACGAGCACCTTGGGAGGTTTCGTTCGTTGGCTGAATTATTTTGAAGCCTATTATTTGGAGCTGATATGCTCAAAGCTCTTCTTATTATGCCGACGGTAGCCTGATTAACTAGTTCTTTTTGAAGTTTTTTCGAAGTAATTAAAGGCTTGTGATTTTATTGCGACGGTGGGGTGTCCCTGAGTTGCATTAGTTTGGTTGGTACAGCCTTGGGACCATAGTCATTGCATTTGGCCGGAGCCTTTTAGTCCCCAACTGAAGTAGTTTTGGCGTTTATATTGAGGGTATGCCTTTTTAGGAGTCTTACAAGTTCGAATATAGACTTAACTTTAAGATCAGGATTATGCCTTTTGTAGGGTCTTATAAATTTTAACATGCCTTGCTTGAGGTCTTATAGATTTGGTTGCTTGGTAAAAGTATGATTCATGCCTTGCTTGAGGTCTTTTGGTATTGCCCTGATGAAGGTATTATGAGCTCGGGGTTGCCCACATGGGGTCTTATAGCCTTGACTTTTCGACAAATCGATGAGGTAACTGTCGGCAATAGTCCCCAAGACATCGAAAATATTTCGGCTCTGGATCCATTTTTAATAACTCGGTGTTGCCTTATCGAGGGCTTATGCATTTAAATTTTCTGACCCGGAGGCCGAGTTTTTTGACGTCAGTCCCAGAGTGTTCAGGAAAATTTTTCGGCTTTGGAGCCATTTCTTGTAAAGGTAGTTTTTTTAAGTGTAAAGAATTTTGATGGAAGAAAAACTATTCTTTGATTACTTGGCATAAGTATACATGTTTTTGTCATCAAGGGTTCGGTTATTCTACGCGGATACGGTTCATTCGACCGTTTGGCCCGATATATTTTTTTTCCTATCGAGACCCTTTTTTGCATGTCTTGACTTCTCCGAGGTGGTGACCTCCTTGGGGGGGGGGGGGGGGGATTCCCCCTAGTATTTGAGGTTGATTGTAGAGAATCCTTGGATACTTGTTGAGTTCTCCTTAGGTAGCACATACATGTTGCCTCGTTAAAAACCTTGCTGGTAAAATCCTTCTTGGGATAAAAGTGTGCAATGTATGCTTTGAAACCTAAGGTCTTCAAGCTGGGCTGCGTTTTGACTGCTTTGATCGGACACCTGCACAAAGGATACTGTAAAATATGAATCAAAAGGGATAGGGTTATACCTTAGTGGTGATGGCGCTCTGAACCTCGACAGGCTTCGAGCGTTTGCTTTTGGGACACAACAGGGTCGTTTGCTTGTTTTATTCGGGTGTAGCAAGAATGTGTCTCGTGATTACTACTTCGCTGTTTGCTTATGCTTTGACTCCTTCGATTTTGGGAGGCGTTGATCCCGGTGCCACATCGTGCACCGCGAACATTAAACTCGCTGCATGTTATTCCCCATACACAGTTTTTGTACAACCTTCGTTGGAAACTTCATCATTTGATGAAGGGTTGATGGTACCTGTTTACCATGAAAATGGTAATGAAAATTAAATTTGTAAATGTGATTCTAAAAATACTGGATCTATTTTTATGCTAGTTGTTAGAGTCGTTGATGCTAAAAGTATGAAGTTCTAACGATGAGATACGAGCTAAAATGAGGCAGTAGTCGAACCAAGGGGCCTGTTGCCCAGGCTTCGAATGGGTCGATGAAAGGCCCCGAGGTCGATATTCGGCTCGAGCTCGAGTTCGAGCTATTGGGGTTAACCGGGAAGAGGGTAACAGTTAAGAAATAAATAAACAAGGCTCTTTATGGCCAATATCAGGCAATGGACGAAGAATAAATATGGTAGAAATAACTACCAAAAGTGGCCTCGAGCTAGTAAGAGCGAACAAGGTAGAGACAAAGAGAGAGATATTATTGCTTTTTTTGTAGAATCGTAGGAGCTCCGCCTTACAAAGTGTTAACGACTCCCCTTTTTGGGGTAGGGGGGAGGGAGTCTAAACATAGTACAAGATACGTTGAGTGGTAAAGGAAACGGGATGAGACAGATAACTAGCTTCATGACGTATACGTAGGCTAATGTTAGGCTGCCCAGGTAGACTTAATCAACTTCGAATGCATTCTTTGGGCGCTTCGCGTGTTCGTCGGGGTTTTGGCCGATGATACCCTCGGATGGATATCAACAGATCTTTAGGGAAATAACCGGATCGAGGTCCCGAGCCTCTGAGGCATCCTCTAGAAGCAATTTGCCAATAAGAAATTAGTCCTCCGATTTCACCATACACAAATAGTCTTCGGATTTCTTAGAGGGAAATGATAAGAAATGATTATGACATCCCACTTTATGGGATCCCGTGATAAAGTCACGCTGATGGTGCAACTCTTTTTACAAGTGTCGAGGCATCTCACCCCTTCGCTTCTTCAGGGTCGTTCGATGTGTCGAGACTCTTCGTTCTTCGGGGTCATAGTGTTGCCGTCGATCTAGCTCCCACGAACATATTGAATGCGCCCGTCGATACATTTTTCGAGGAAGATAATAGCACCATTGAATACATTTGTATTTGGGCAATTTTCTATGGTCGATCCCTCGTGGGCGGAGCTTGAAGTGCTTATTTTTACTTTCAGAGAGGGAAACCACGAGATCAGGTATCACCTCGAGCTCTTTGATTGCGCTGAAGGATCTACGAAACCTGACCTTTTTTTGGTGGAGGTCCTCGAGGTTGGGCACCACCTCGAGACTGGAGACGATGCAATTGGCTCCTTGAAGACTAACTTTTTATCGATGGAAGTTTTTGGTGTCGGGTACCACCCCGGAATTTGTACTGAGGCCATTGGCCTCCCCGGGCTTACCTTGGGTAGGTGAATCGTTGCTGTTTGCCACATATATATGGGATGGCTCTTGCTTCTTTGGAGGATCCCATTATTCAGATATTCATCCTTCCACCTTAGCATTGAGTCCTTCGTTACCTTAAGCACAAAAGTGTTGGTGTAGGTCCCTGCTTCAGTCTGCCAATTCTACTATAGCCATGGCAGCTACTTCAGGGCCAACTCATCATGGACTCCTAGTGCTCAGAATCAATGGGAGTTTACTTTGAAGACTATGTCTTTGATAAGAGAGGAACATCTGGAGACGGTGAGGAGATGCTGCAGATGGAGCGAGGGGGTAGCATTGCAGGCGCTTTCCCCGGATGAGAGTATCATGAACTCCGCTGATGGATTGTTGAATGTATACTTATACCCTTTCGCACTAGGCCCCTTTGATAGGGTCATGCTTGATTTCTGCCTAAAGTATCAGATTACTTTGGCGCAAATATCACCGTCATTTTGGCAAATAGTGCTAATGATGAGATTCTTTGCGGAGAAGGTTGGGCTTGAATTCACGCTTAGCCACCTTGTCAGGCTGTACCGACCCTTTCATCATGGAGGTCTACTAACTTTGCGGTGCCATTCGTCTATGCCTTTTGTTGTAGATGATGAGGGAGATCGGGATCGAGAGTGGATCAGTCAATTCGTCCGGGTCCGGATGGCTGACGTTATACCCGTGGAGCTCATTCCTTTTCCTGGGGGATGGAATTATGCACATGAGTAGAGCATCTCGAGCATTCTCAGATTCACTTATAGAGAAAGCCAGCTTAGTAATTGTGTTTCCTTCCTTCCTGCATCAACTTCGTGGTAGCCAGGCAATGTTCCCGATTTGCTTGGCTGGGTCCGGAGGTTGGCGACCAATTCGACATATGACGAGCGTAGGTGGCGAGCTGTGTCTCATGGGAGATGGAAAGCGAAATACCCAGGTATGCGTGTATGCTTTTTTTACCTTGGTGTTTTTGTTCTGGCTTTGCCGTTGTAGGTATCGGGCGGTCCCTCAAGGCGAGGTTGCATTCCATCGGAGAGGGGGAGGAGTCGTTAGCCTCCGAGCCAGGAGGAGATGGAGATAAAAGGGACTTACACTCGCAGTGCGCTGGAGCTTTTAGTGGGGAAAATGGGCCCGTGTCTTTGAGGAAAGAACATCGCCCGAGCCTGCTATTCCTGGATTCTTTAGTTCCAGAGTGGCGGTTCCTCCGAGTGACTATTCCTCGACCAAGGTTGGTTTTTCTAGGGCCGAAGGGGTTGGACCAACGAAAGTGTGCTCGGCCTTTGAGGAAGTCTGTCAGCTTCACTGTATGGTGAGTCTCGACGTAGTCCTTCTGTATTTCATATCTTTCTTTCCTTATCAAGTTTTTCTTCTACAGTCCTTTGATAGGCTTAGGTCTGAGCTGCTCCTTCACGAGGCTAAGCTTTAGAAGGCTCTGTATAAGGGTTATTCCCTCAGGCTCCTCAGCGAGGATAAGGAAGTTGAGTTGATGCACTGACGATACGATGCGTACCGGAACTTGAATTACGAGAGCTATTTGATGGAGCAGGTAACCTTTCGTAGTATGTGTTTTGCCTTTTTGATCCTTAAGGTTAATCCTTTTTCCTACCTTCGTTGTAGAAAAAGACAGAGGCTCTAGAGTACATTAAGGGCAAAGTCGACCAAGTCATGAATGCTAGAGGTGAACTGGGGCCTCAGGTCCAAGCTCACGCTTCAGAGGAGAAGGGTGCTTTGGCTAAAGTTCCCGCCTTTGAGGTCCAACTCTGGTTGGCTTGTGACAACGCTTATGTTCAAGCGGATATGATCGCAAGGATCGAGTCTGAACACTTGAAGGTCAGGGCTAAAATTGCCAATGATCGGGCCGAAGCAGCATTGAGTCGGACTAAGGATATAAGGAGATGGCGATTCATTTGAAGGATGGAACTGACGCCCAAGCCGGATTGAAGAGGACATTCAACCGCACAAAGTGGGTTGGGGAATATGTTTGTTGCAGATCCCGAAGAGAGGTACTTGAGGAGGTCAGTGCCAGGGGATTTGTTCTCCCGGAAGAGCTAGCTTGAGTGAGGGCGGACGAGCATGATGCACGATCGCTCATTGCTGATGTCATGGATAACAAAGACGAGGCTGTTAGGTCGTAGTCGTCTAAAGAGGGGTGTAGACTTTTGCCATTTTGTATATGCCATTTGTAGGGCATTCTTGTAGCTGGAGAACGCACTTTAAGCATATCCGAATAAAAGAGAACCTGAAACTTTTATCTTTTATGTTTCCTTTTTTTCTTTGCTTTTGTCCATGAAGGGTGGTTCCGGAGTTAGTCGGGAACCCTTAGATTCATGATATGGCTCTGGAGCTCCCCAGGAAGGCCCAGAGGCTTTCATGCACTCAGTAGACATGGCCTTTAGTTCAAGCTGGCGTTATAGCTATTCTGCTTTGCCCCAACTGTTTTGGGCTGAGTCTCCAATTCAGGTTTTTGACTCGAGCCTTCCTTACCTTTACTCTCCTGTGCTTGCATGGGTGGGCGACTTGCGCCTTTACCTTTGGCCCTTGTATTTTAAGCACTTTGGGTTCAGTTTTTGAGTCGGGTTGCGACTCGTGCTTAACTGACCCCAAAAAACATTCTGTGCATGAATAGGCGGATGACAATATCCCTTAAGCCTTTGGTCGAAGCAACCTTTAAGTGTGTGGCCCTAAGGCTCATTTGGATAGCGACTGTGGCTCTCACGCTATGCCCTTAGGCATGTATAGTTAACTATTTTGGATCCGATCTTTGAATTGTGTTATGACTTGAGCTCATTTTAATCCTCAAGCTTTCAATTTTTTCAGCTGGCGGCAGTGGCTCTTACATTTTTTGTCATTGAGACCTTTTAGCGTGTGGCCCTAATGTTCGTTTGGCTGGCCACTATGGCTCTTACTATTTTGCCCTTAGGCATATGTAGGATTTATTTTCCTCTTGTTAAGGTCTTTTTTAAATGATTTTTCCTGACCCGTTATGAGTTCAGTAAGAACCTTGATTTCAAGTCATTAGCGACGATTTTCGAGCACCTCGAAAGGTTTTATATCGTAGGCTGAGTAGCTCGAAGCCTTCTGAATTGGAGCTGACGTGGTCGATGCTCATTTTTCCTGTTGAGGGTAGCCTGTTTTAACCGGTTCTTTTCGGAGTAGATTTGAAGTGATGGCTTGCGATTTTGTTAGCGACGGTCGGGCATCCTCGAGTCGCGTTAATTTATCTAGTGCAGCCAATTTTTACCGTAGTCATATGTGTTTGGTCGAAGGCATTTTTGATCCCGAGTGATAGTTTAGGCATCTATATCGAGGGTATGCCCTTTTGGGAGTCTTACAAATGCAACTTATAGCCTAAACTTTGGGACTGAGTTTTACGCCTGTAGTAAGGTCTTACAAAATTTTCATGCCTGTTGAGGTCTTACAGTTTTTCATGCCTATTGAGGTCTTATAGTTTCTCATACCTGTTGAGGTCTTAAAGTTTCTGTTACTATATAAGATAGATCTAGCGGGATCGAGTTTTCCCGCTCAGGGTCTTACGGCCTCGGGTTTTTTAGTGAACGGCGATTGACAACAGTCTTTAAGTCATTAAGTTTGCTTAAACGTGAAGGCCATTATTCGTGAGCTCAGAACTGCCTCTTTGGGGCCTTATGAGCATAGAGTTCTGACCACGAGGTCGTACGAGTGTCAAATTGTTAATGCTAAGTCTTCATGTACTCCAGGTATCTTAGATGTTGGTGATGCTTGGCGATATTCGCGTTGCCTTACCCGAAGGATTTATGATTTTGGAGTTCCGACCCGGAGGTCATCTGAGTGTTGAAATGCCGACGTTAGTCTCCGAATGTTCGGGACATGTTTCACGGAGGGATTGTTACCTCATCTTGCGAAGGTGTTTCTGGAAAAAGGTATTCTTTGATTGTTTGGTACAATAGTACACGTAATTGCCAATAGGGGCCTGGCTGTATGGACACTATTCATTTTGACCATTTGGCCCGGTACATGCTTTTCCTATAGGAACCCCATTTGGCGTTTCACGACTTTCCCGAGCGGGTGGCTTTCTAGGGGGAATGTCCCTCATCGTTCAGAGTTGGCTGCAAAAGAACTTTTGAGCACTTGCTGGGTTTCCCTTAGGTAGATCGCAGATGTTGCCTCGTAAAAAACCTTGCCGGTAAAAAGCCTTCTTTCGGGACAAAAACTCAGTCGAATGAAAAGAGTTCAATGGGTGCGTTTAAGAACCTTAAGGTCTTTGGGCAGGGTTAGTTTTCTAACCGCTCCTATCGAGTGCCTGCATAAAGACTAATCCAAAATTCGAAAAAGAAAAAGGGAGATGGTCGTACCTCGAAGTGAGATATGCTATCCTATAAAAGGTTCTATCAAAACCCTTGATAAAAAATTAGTTATTCATAATAGTATGTAAAATTACAATACTAAAAGTCATAACCAACAATAAAAAATAGAAAAAGGAAGGAAAAACTCGTAGAATGATTCCCTGCCTTGCTCCTATTGTGTCTCTGCCTTCTTAGGTCGAATTTCTGTCAAAAATTGGTCTCCTTTCACATCTCGACTGCCGCGACCACGGTCAACTGCAGTACGAACGCGGTACATTGCAAGGCTAATGCCTTAGCCCGCCTCAGATCCACAGTCGCGGTTTCGATCGTGTTTTTCACCCTGTTTCGTTTGGAATTTGGAAAAACATAAAACATGGAAGTTGTATTCCTTTGAATTAGATTTCCAAACATATATTGTGGAGCCCAAATGGAATTCTGAGCAAAACATTATGTGCATTTTACTAGATAGTACGCAATATGCCTACTCGATTCTTTGTTTTATTGCTCTATCATCTTTTAATCCCCGAATACGATCCCGGCTTAATTACTTAGGCTTTTACTCAGACTTCAAAGCTCCAAAGCACTTGAATTCATTCCATAACATCTACATAGGTCGGAATCACTCGTAGAAGGCATAAAACACATAGCTAGTGCAAAACACTAGCGATTAAAGCGCAAACTCAATTAAAGTGCAGTAAATTAGAGTGTAATAATCGACTAAAATATGTAATTATAGCCTATCATCAACACCCCCCACTTAAACCCTTGTTCATCCTCGAGCAATCAAACTACACTTTATATAGACACGACCTTTTTTTAAACAATTCTCCTAACTCATCACTCCAAGAATATTTAAAATAGACTAAGCACAAAAGCATAACATCGTCACCTCAAGATTTGACTCACAAGTACCACGCATTATTCACAACTCACCACTTACTCTAACATAGAGGTCAATGACATTACCTTTCCTTCACGAATCAAGTGCCCTCAGACAACAAAAGAGAGTAGTTCCACACAATAAAATTTAAGAACACTTAGGAACTCAAGATAGAAAGAATTCACTCACTCTCAAAAATAATATTCATATGCCGCAAAAGATGCACCATAAGCTTGCCCGTAGTGTATTACTCCACTAATCAAGCTCATTCAATCTAGGATCAATTAGGACTTTATTTGGTTGTAATGTAGTCTATGGGACGGGTATGATATATTTAGATATAAGAGTGACTACACCTCCCTAAGCACTTTAATGCATATACTTTAACATTCAAACCCAATATTTATGTTAAACCAAAAATCCACCTTCACGTCAACGTATATTACCCCATTCTTCTTTAAGCACACTTACATCAAGAGCCACCACTTATCAAGGAATTTTTTTTACAACAATCCAAATATTTTTTTCCAATTCAAGTGGCTCTTACTTTTTTTCAAAACAGTGCACCTTTCTCTTTATTTCATTAATTTCACTCAAAAGCCAAACCAACCACCCCACACTTTAACCTTACACAGTTCATAATAATTTAAGTGCTCATGAGAGGTTAAAAGGTTAATGTGGTTGCCAAAGAAACAAGATTACATGCTCAAAGGGATTAACTACGATACATAACAATTAGGTGGGTAAAATATACATATGGCTCAACAACGAAATGCCTATATCACTTCCAAGACTGGACAAAAGTACTATTTTGCTTTGGAAACACACGGGGCAAGTTCTAGGCATCAGATTGTCATACTGCAAAACCGAGGGGCCCGACTGGCGCCCGACCGGGTAGCCCCAGTCAAGCGGACCTGGGTTCCTTTCCTATCCTATATGTTACCCCGTAATTTCATTGCTCGTTAATCAAAAGAATTAGCCTTTTTATAATTAACACACGATTTTACAAACATACATGGTTACTTAAGAGGCTTACAACTTACATCGCCCAACATACAAAATACATATTTACGTAAGTTTGCAACCCACGTTCACTGTCTACAGAGCCTCTAAGGATACAAAAGGACAATATAATACTTGCTGGTAACAAGGCTCCGGCTATACCTTACACCAAAAATCAGAACAAGACTCCGAAATAAAAAGTGGCATGAACCACGCAGGGCCCCGAGAGGAAAGGGGCTCACCAATGCAGCTGACAGAAGGTGAAGGGGAGCTATGGACGGTGGACTGGAGTACCTGCTATGGATCCACCTACAATCATAAGACGAATGTAGTGCCCCGGCAAAAGGGACGTCAGTATATTTGAATTGTACTGGTATATATGAACAAACTTTGCCCTAAGTAAACTCAAACCATACACAAGTAGCAAGTAGTAGTGGAATCAACAATCAAATACATATGAAAGGAAACAATCAAGCTCAACAAGGTTACAAACTCTCCATTTCCCCTTCAACATTTTCACATCAATGATTTCATAACTTTTTCATATTTTCATTTCAATAGTAATTTCAATCACTTTCCAGCCTTATTACCTCGGCCACCCTTATTACCTCGGCCACCATTATCACCACAACCACACCTTATTACTTCATGTTACGGCGTGCAACCCAATCCCACCGAAACAATCACAATTCACAAACAACACAACAACAACAGCAATTCACAAATAACAACAATCAAAAATTCTAAAGGACAACAACAACAATTCGCAAAGAATTTCCGTAACCATCAATACCTCTTCCATCATATTCAACAGTTCATATGCAATTTAAGTCACCACAATATTTTCCTACAACAAGCCAAGCATGTTATTACCTCAGTTGTTTCGATTGCATCAATTACAATTTCTATCCATCATTTGTTTCTCGACTCTTACCACATAACCCATTTACATCCACACATTCGGTTTATTGAAAATTACTTACACCATTATATCGGGAGACTTAACCACGAACACTCAAATCATGCCAATCACAAGAATTTCACAAATAATCCACGTAGATATCACATACCAAATATTCGTACACCAAACAAGGTGATTCTACAAAGGTAAAAGTTAGCCATACATACCTGGAGTCGAATTCCCTTTTAACCTTTACTTTCAATTCACCAAGTAGTCTAGCAACGTCAATCTAGTGCACAAGTTAATACATATGACTGAGAATTGAAGCTCACTATTTTACTCAAACTTATTTAGGTTATCGATCCCTTTATTTTCAACCATTATTTTCGAAAATCAATGCATGAGACTCCCCTCACTTAGTTTACACCTGAAAATCAATGAAAAAGGGTTAAGGATTTTACCTGCAAGAATGGGGGTGAAGATAATTACTTTGAAATTCCTCGGCCCGCATAGTTTTGAAGAATCAAATTGATGGAGATAACTTTCTCTCTAAAGAAATCTCTCTTTCCTCTCTCTTATTTGATCAGAAAATATGTTAAAAATGAGGGGTTGGGGTGTTTTATTGAAAAGGGGTCAGGTTCGAAAATTTAGAAAAATTTGAGCCGAGTCAGGTTTCAAGAATGCGGTCCGCATAGTGTACCGCAAAAGTGCTTCAAAACTCTGGACGTTCTATTTGGGTTTGCGACGGAAATTGAGTTCGCATACCCGATTTGCGGTCGCATAATGCACCACATTTTTTACATTAAATTTGACTAACACCCTGTTTCACTTTGCGGTAGAAATGCGGTCTGCATATCAGTTATGCGGTCAGATAATGCACCACATTTTGACCTCCATTTTAACCAAACGACTGAGTCAATCTGCGGCAAAAATGCGGTCTGCATACCTGGTTTGCGACTACATTCTAGACCGCATAATAGCATTTTTCTGGAAACTTTTATTCTTCGATTTTTAAATGCTAAACTAGTACAAAGGGTCCAAACTGTGGAGATCTTGCGAGCCGCGAAGAATTTTACACATCCCTAACACATATTCGGGACTTGACCCTACAAGCTACTGGGTTTTGAGGACAAATTTTTCACGCGGCCTTACACAAACGCAATGCATAGAATATAACATATCCTTACACACACATGGCACATAACTCACTCAGGATTGGTTTCATCAAGACACTCTAGTCAAAGCAGTTAAGCAAAGTTAAGATCATACAATTTAAGGTACTTATACAAGAGGCAAAAATTGAGCCTAAGCGTCACAACCAAAGTACTCACTATTCTCAAGGCATGTCAAAGTCTTGCTTCAATTCAAAACACAACACAATGGCTCCTATTCCTAAAAAAACTAACTACACCCAGTTCAAATAAAACCTTTGGAAAAGAACCACGACACAAAGAAAACCCAAGGGGGAATCGCTGCACTACCTAACAAACGAAAAACTTTTTATTTTTTTTTTACTTTTTTAGACTTAAATCCCTCAAGAAAATTGTCTAATAGATCCATCGTCGGGAAAAGTCCAATCTTTTTTATTTAAAAAAAATTATTCAATTAAGCTAACACAACTAAAATTGCATTGAAAGTCAACCAGACAATCTCCTCACCCCACACTTAAAATTGTACATTTGCCCCAATGCACACCATAACTAATAAAAGGGTAAAAGAGACTCCTTGGTAGGCCAAAGGCCGAAGCACTAGCATCTTATAGGGTACTCAGGCTTCTCTCATGCTTGATCCTTCATGCAGGTACCTCACACTTAGTTCCAACCATTTGGTTTGCTGTTGCACCCTTCTAATACATTTGCTTTCCATGCTCCTAGAAAATAAAAAATTGACACTACAAAAATAATACAATTAAAAAAATAAAAAATAAATTAAAAAAGCAATAAAGTTTGGTTGCGTCCCAACAAGCGCTTGATTTAACATCACGGTACGACGCGAATCACTTTTTGCCTGCAGCTCAAGCTTATGAATTGAACCCCCAATTTGGCATCAAGTTTTTGGCTATGCTCTAGGGGCGGAGGAACAAATCTGATTGGCGCAAGCAACCATTAAACTATTTTACATCTCTTGGCTTTTAGATAGGGTATGTAGTCCTGTCTTTCTGGCAAGAAAAATTCTAGAATGTAGGCACATTGTTCCTCATTCCTTGACTTCTCAATCGCCTCAGATGACTCCATTTCCATATTGTCATCCAAGCACAATGTAGAAAAACGTTTGGAGTGAGGGCCAATGTGCTCACACACATGAACTTCAGGACTTTCAGCATCCTCATCACCAATGATACTAGAGTCAACAAAATTTGTATCCTCAATGTCCTTGGCTGACTCTAGTCTCACTTCTTCAACATTGACATCCTCAAATTGTAGTTGGCTAGGTTTTTGATGTTCTACTCTAACCTCCCCAATTAACACCTCAAATTCATGCTCTTCTTGGCTACTATCATCAATATTGGCTTGTTGAGCATTAAAAGCTCCAACCACTTGACTCAATTGAGCCTCCAACTTGCGAATAGTTGCCTTTTGCCTTTCTATCTACAATTGTTTTTCATTATTTTGTTTCAGAAGGCACTTTAACATATCCTTGATGTACTTTAGGTCTGCATCCCCAGGTTCTTTGTTCCTATTAACTTCACAAGAAATAGGTAGAACAATCATAGTAAGGGGTTGGGGAAGATAAGAAATATAAGCACAACCATGAAAGTGACCATTTTTACCACCACACACATTACACACATTACATACATTCCACAAATAAGATTGAGTTGGTGCACATAACTCGCTCTTAGGAATGTTTTGAAAATTTTTCCACGGGTGGTTTCCTTCACAATATGTATGGAGATCAATAGTAGAATTATCTACACCTAAATTCCCATAATTCCAAGATGTCATGTTTCTCAAATCAACAGTTATAAGAAAACAAAATAAAAGTTCAAACTTGAACTCTAGCAATATATACAGCTGCAAATACACCGTTAGTTCCCCGGCAACGCTGCCAAAATTTGATCCCGCCCAACTCTAGTCCTAAAAAGGATAAGCGGTCGCTGCAAATATAATCCGGTCTAAAAGTTCGGAGTCGAATCCCGCAGAGAACTAAGCCTTAGCTATTTCTATTTAATATCACTAAAAAGACAAATTTGAACAATTTTCTAAATTATAAAGATTGAGATTTATATTTCTAACTAATTAACTAGCAAATACTAGAAAATGGTAAAATTGTCAACTAACAAGACAAAGGGTTGGAGACTAAATTAAGGAGTTTTAGAATTATGATTTCCCCAATTGTCGGAATCCTTCTAGATATGTTCCCTACAATTTTGCCAGTGTATTCTCAATTGATCGTGAGCATTTTAGGTACCGTAATTCTCTCTCGAGCAACTACAACAATTTACTAGACATATTCTCTCGAACTACGCTAGTTGGATTCATCTAACCGCTCACTATGACCACGTCAAGGATTTATTATTTCTAAACGTACCTTTAAACCCAATGTATTGATTTCTCACATACGTTAGGAGTGACGCTGTTCAACAACTACCTAAATATGTACTCTCTCTTGAGTAGTACACATTAAATAGGCACATTCAATTGATGGCCATTCAATCAACAACAACAAACACGTAGTTGAACAAGTAGAGAAGTCCAACGGCTCAATTATATTAAAACATAACAAGAATTTATCCTACAAAAGGTTCTATCAAAACCCTAGATAATAAATTAGTTATTCATAATAGTATGTAAAACTACAATACTAAATGTCATAATCAACAATAAAAAATAGGAAGAGGACGGAAAAACTCGTAGAAGGATTCCCCGCCTTGCTCCTATTGTGTCTCTGCCTCCTTAGGTCGAATTTGTGTCAAAAATTGGTCTCCTCCCTAAAAATATTGTTTTTCCATGTATATATACCAAGTAGGGTCGGGCCCAAATAATTATACCTCTCCTATAAGAAAAAGGACAATATTTCACGTCTTGACTACTGCGGTCGTGGTCAATCGCGGTACAGACGCAGTACATTGCAAGGCTGCTATCTCAGCCCGCCTCAGGTACGCAGTCGTGGTTTCGAGTACATTTTTCACCCTGCTCCATTTGGAATTTGGAAACACATAAAACATGAAAGTTGTATCCCTTTGAATAAGATATCCAACCATATATTATGGAGCCCAAATAGAGTTCTGAGCAAAAAGTTATGTACATTTTACTAGATAGTGCGCAATATGTCTACTCGATTCTTCATTTTTTTTCTCTATCATCTGTTAACCCCCGAGATCTGGAGTCTTTCCATCCGATTTTTTATGTATCTATGTTACAGAAGTACATTGGTGATCTTACCCGACAGATTACAGAGGAATTGTCATACGAGGAAATTTTGGTTGCCATCCTAGACCGACAAATCTGCATGCTACGAAATAAGAAGGTTGCCTCCGTGAAAGTACTTTGGAGGAAGAACAATGTGGAAGAACTGACTTGGAAGGCCAAGAAAGACCTGAATTCTAGATATCCCTACTTATTTCCTCCTCCAGAGAAGGGTCCGAGTCAGACATCATAACCATAAGGTACGTGTATAAATTCTTGTATTTGTTATTGTCGTTGGTCATGTGAGGCCATTGTCGTTATTCATAATGGTGGTCCTGTGTGGCATTTATTATTAAGTTTCTATGGGGAGAGTTGGTATTAGTGTTGTTACAAAGGCGACGCTGCCAAAGTTATATAGATCACGGGGAGTTGAACATATGAGGATGAATGTTTCTAAGAGGGGAAGGACGTTACATCTCGCGTTTTCGTACGTTAAAGATTTTGTCTTCAGTTAATTGACATAGACTCGGGAATGAGATTATCTTGAGGTTAACATATTTACGCTATTTATAACAAGCAAGAAATAAGTGTCATGAAGGATAAAGAGCACATGAATTAAAGAAAACGAGTTTTGTTGAAAGTGGCAAATTTGGATAAATACTGGTCGAGCGATAATACCCGATAAGTATGGACTAGTACCATACAAGGTACCACATATCCGTGATAAAATGATGTATAAAGTATATTAAAAATGAGTAGTATTTTTAGGTAAATTGAGATAATTCTTAAATATACGGGTTGTCGCACCCCCTTTTTCCTTTGCGGGAGTCCGGGGTTTCGACGTTCATGGGGGAGCAACTCATTTCCTTTTGGGAATTGAGTATTTGAAGAGTCTCCACCTAACGGATTAAGGTGTATTAGGGAACATAGGGAGTTTAACTCATGTTACCAGTTTGCATTACTAGAGATTAAGGTAATGGCTCGAAATAACCTTGAGGGGACGGTGGTTAGGCACCCCTCGCGGTCCATAATGGTGGGTCCTGGCCGAACTTAAACTATGTGAATTAGTCATTTAACAAGTAAGCGGTCTCAGTACATATTTTCAAATAATGGAAGTTTATATGTCCAAGAACACACATGTAAGTAAAAGAAGTTTACACAGTTTAAACACATATATGTAAGTAAAAGAAGCTTAGGCAGTTTAAAGATATAGGTTAATTGGGAAAGAGAAGTCCTAAGTTGATTACCCTATAGGACCAATCTATGCAATGCCGGTAATCCTCCTCAACTAGAGGGCTACATGTGACACTAGACAATCCTAAGTTGTTTAAAAGGAAAAAATCTAGGCGACAACAAATAACACGTAAGACTGACAAATAAGAAGCAGATAGAAGGCTCATGTTTACCTCCACATATACATAAGCAAATAAGTAGCACTTCTCAAACAAATCATTTTAAAGAAAATCAGAAAGCCTAGGAACATGATATCTAGATGAACATTACAGATACTGAATATGCAACATTTGTTTTATAGGACGTGGCAGAATCCTAACCAGCTTGCCTACTGGTTTTATAACCTGTTAAGCCTAAAAAATTTCACACATAAACAAAACCTGATTTCACAGTTATTTAATGGCCTAAGGCTTACCTAGGCGTGTATATATAGTCATAATCTGTGAACTATTTAAACAATTTGGAGTTATTTCATCCTATAAGCATGTTGATCTGAGTGATGAATGTTATAACATGTGATTTTATAATGATTAATACCAGAACATGATACCTATGTGTGGAGCTGTTTTAACCTATTTATTTTAGTGACATATTTCAAGGCAAATGCACGTGCAGTCCTAAAACATGATCTCTAATGCATATCGAGAATGTTATTTTATTAAACAATATTAGTAACTTAATGGCAGGATTTCTAAGTGATACCGACTTATGCAGAATCAGAAGTGAAGTGATGAACTATAACATGTAATATACAGAAGCGGTAAACATGATTGTCTTAAGTCAAGGAATCTAGTGCACAAATTTAGCATGGTTTAATGCGAATAAGCATAGCAATCCTGAAGCATGATATCTAGTGCATCACACAAACCTAGAACATGATTTTTACAACATATCAACATAATGTAACACCTAAAGCATGATTTCTACCCAATTTACCCCACAAAATCATATAACAACCCTCCCCTTTTTCTAGTTACCCCAATATTTATTTACAAAGAATTATTACAGACCAGGATTGAATGAATTACATAGATGCAATGTAAACTTATACTATAGGAAGCCTGAAATAGGACCAAAGTAAACCTGGGAGTACCAGGCCATCAATGTAGTCTTAAATGCTTAGAAATCTCATAGCCAACAAGTGTCCAGGTGTATTAGAGTTCCCTAAGGACCTCAAGGATCCTAGGCAGTGCTCACACCAAGATTTTTCTCAAATAAGGACTTGTTCTGTATAGTGTGGAAGAGCCATCCCTGGTATGCCAAAGTTTAGAGATATCTCAAGGATCCCTAAGAAGTACACATACTAGAGGGGCAGAACATAATAATATAAGAGTAAGTGAGAGTCCTTGCCATAGTTTTGAAAGACTTAGTGAAAAACAGTGCGGAGATAACTTTTAGGAGTGAAAAATATTTTCTAAAATAGACCAATTTTTTAGAAGAACACTAATAACATTTTGAAATCAGTTCTGAAGAGAGAAAATTCAGTAAACAACCAATCAATCGTAGAATACTCAAATTCATAGGCACTTAGCAAACATGTTTGCCCATAGGGGTGAAAGATATTGGGAACATATAGGAATCTCATTGAGGGTACATAAATAAGGTAGGAGGCATATAGACAACAATATGCATAGAACACTTAGGAGCTTCATAGCCTTAACAAATTAACCAGGATAATAGGCAATTAGACATGGAGCAAGGATGGTGGAAAGAATCAGACACACAAGTAGGGTCAATCACATGCATTAAATAACTAACACAATCACATAATTAAGGGATTAAATAGAAGTCAACAACCAGGTTGGTCGAGTGTCAAATAACCAGGTGAAGTGTAGACATAATAGTTATACATTGAACATGAACAAATTTAGACATGCTAAGAAAAGAAGTAAACTGGAAGACATGTTGAATTTATAGTCAATGAACTAGTGCAGGAATGAAACACATAGAGTCTGGGTTTCAAAATTTAACTAGAGACATACCAGATGAAGAAAAGAATGTAAACTATAAAGCAAGTGTAGTTCCAATATCTAGCCTTGACTTTCAACCTGCTAGATCAAGAGTTATCACAAGTAGCAGAGAAATAAAAAGAGTTTGAGTGTGAGTTTGTGTTCTTTTAACTTGTGATCTTCTTAAGAAGTTAAATAAGAGAGTTTATATAGTATTTCAAGAGTCGAGCAAATAAGGAAAACGAATCAATAGTCAATAATTAAGGGATCTCAGAATCAATCAAACAAAGAGGTTTATCACAATCTTCCCCTTTATTTAGTCTAATTTGAACCTCTTGCCTTAATTTTTTCCTGTCGTTACCATTGGCTAATTACCGTTAAATAAAGGAGTAAGGAATCAGAGGATTAATTAAGGAAAGGAGTTCAAATCAAACAAAGTAAATAACTTCAGAATAGAATAATCAAGGGTTTAATTAAGGAAAGAATCATGTAAAGAATCAGTAAATATACAACAATCAAATAAGGAAAGAACGACTAATTAAGGTCGTAATCATAGAAACAGGAAAGACTTAGGAGTATAGATTCTTAACTAAGCAAATCAATCAACAAGATTAACAACAACTCTGGAAAGAATATGTCGATTCCCATAAATAAAGTAGACGAAGCAAAACTTTATAAGCACAGAGAAGTTAACTGGAAAATTGATTGAAAAACCGCAACAGAGATTAGTTAGAGCAACAATCACAGAGCAATGCATTTGACAAAGGAAAATCGTGTAGCTAAAAGGTACAAAATGAATCAATACAACTGGTAACATTGAAAGACTCATAATCAAAGAAAAATTTGAAAATCAGAGCATCACATAAATCGACTGGGGTTAAAGCAACTTTTGCATAAATTAGTCAAGAACACTAAAGGATAATTGATTAAACATTTAAAAATCGGAAAGACCTTGAGAAAATGACTTATAATGAACCCCACTTTAGGGAAAAGTCGGAAAATCAGTTAAAACAGGAAAATTTCAAGGAAATCATGTAAGAGTTTCTCGATTCGTCTCAGATCTATATAGACCTGAGAAGAGCGGAGATAATAAATTAGTGTTTTTAAAAAAAGCATCACAGAGACAAGTACATAGGCCTAGAAAACCACGGATTCATAGAAAAATAACAAAAGTTTCTTACTCATGGTCGAGCAAACGGCCTGAAACATGCAAAGAAATCACAGGTGCAAACTAGACCGCCTAGGTACCTTGAGATCTTCTCAATGATCTAGGAAAATGATGAACTATAGCAAGTAGGAGGCCAATATAGGCTTGAGGTGATAAAGAAACATCAACGAATGGTGGTGTGAGCATTTGTAAGAGAAGGGAATGGAGGGCGGCAAAGTTGGTGGGAAATGAATTAGGTTAGAGGGGGGTCATTTGGAATTAAAATGGTAAGAGCAAATACGGGCCGTTGCTCTCAGAGATCAACGGCCACGATTAGGGGGCATGGATCATGTTTTATTGAATTTGGGCCTGGGATGAATTTGGTTAGGGACTTGGGCTGGTATTTAGGTCCGAAAATTAGAGAAATTAAAATGTTATTTGTTAAATACATAAATAGTTGAATAAAAATTATTTTATAAAATAATTAAAAATGAGAAAAAATAGATTTCATGCATAAAAGTGTTTCATAATAATTATTCAATATTTTAAAAATATAAGGAACAAATTTCTGGTAAAATCATGTAGTAATGTGTACGTGAGATATAATTGCAAAATTAATGCAATTATAACCAAAAGTTATAAATCTACCCACTTGTCAAATAAATGGAGATTCATGTGGCTATAAATAGCAAAATAAAATCAATAAAATGTTATATAGCGATTTGGGATGCAATTTTATAATCATTTATATAAATAAAATACTTGAATATATTAATTTAAAAATATGGAAACTATGAAAAATGTCCATTGATGTTAATGAAATATAATGCTATCAATGTTAATATGATATATTTCTAATGAAAGGTCCATTAGATATGCAAATTATTTCTAAATGACTACCCGATATTTTTCAATAGTTGGGTAGTATTTCCTCTTCATGATTTTTCCAAATATAAAAGAGTTGCAATTAAGAACAATCAATTTATGCCAAATAAAACCCAATTATTCCTAAGAGATTCTATTGAAAAAGGTTGAAAGACTTGAGTCTTTGATATTTATTTCTACCAAACTCTAACTCACTTTTGCAAGTAAAGAAAGAGTTTAATGGCACTTGTTAATGTTTGCAACCACCAACAATAAAGGAAGAATGAGAAATAAATATATATCAACCAACCATTATATATATATATATATATATATATATATATATATATATATATATATATATATATATATATTCAATATTAAACACCCATTAACATAACACCCATTTAGGGTCCACACCTTAGTATTTAAAGCTAGCTACTCATGCTAAAATACAAAAAGATGAGAATATTAAATGCTATAAAACTTACAAAGTGCAAGATTCTTCACTCCTAAAGCTTCCAAAAGAGAGGAATATTGAAAGGTTGGATTGTAGCTCATAAAATAGACAAGATTCCCTCACAAAACCCCAATAAATCTATTTATAGTGGGCTAAAACTTGGGATTAATTTCGGACAAAAATGCACTTCCAGGTAAATTATGCGACCGTATATCTATCGCATAATAGACATGCGGTCCGCATTCTCGTCAAAGCCATCGCATCTTCGAACCCTAGTTTCCAGGTAGTTGTCACATCTTTGTTATACGGTCCGCATTGTCGATTTGTGACCATATAATGTCACTGCATTTCCAGCTTCAACAACTTCTACATGGAGTTTGCGATCCATTATACGGCCCGATAACCTGTTATGCGGTAGCATAATGGACCACATTTCTTGCGCTTGAATTTGGCCAACAAACTGTTGGGCTTTGCAGTTACTCTGAGTGCTATACAACCCGCATGTAGGATTTGCGGTGCGCATTCTTACATCTCCGATCGCGTTTTGCATTTTTCTTGTCCTTTTACGGCTTTTTGATTTCATTTCCATGTTCTTGGGTCCTTAAACGTCATACACTGCAAAATATTAAAATTACATAAGTATAAAAGATAATTGCATTTAAAAAAAGCTAAAATCAAAGAAATTGGTATTAAATGTGCCGAAATTCTCCGGCACATCAACACCCCCAACTTAAACTCTTGCTTGTCCTCAAGAAACTAAAATAACACTATCTTATTCTAGACTCCAACTAAACGCTATGAAATAATAGTGACTGTGGACGGTGTTAGTTGTCAGTACTACAAGCATGTACTTTCGCTTATTTACCCTTCCTGGACAATCATTGCTATTTACAAAGGAACTAATCAACTTGTGAAACTTTGAGCCTCGACCAATTTGACAAATGTTACTCTCAGCTGAGTGCACTTGCATTCGACTTCAAAAACTTAACTTCTGTCCAACCTCACAATTCATGTGCCCTCACTCGAAAGAAAGTCCTAAACTCACAATATTTACAATGACAACAAAAGGGACGGATTCACAAAGATGCTCACTCTCAAAAAGAGTTTCAAGTATTACAACTTGCCATATCATAGGCTTGCCCTTATTTTAATTCATCGCTTTATTCTAAGAACGTTCTGTTGAAGATCCCATAAGGACTTTTTAAGCTTGTAATGTAGGTTTAGGGAAGGATCGGATAAGCATTTGGGTAGAAGTGACAACACCCTCCTTGAATACTACTCACATTTTTCTTTCTTGTTGCTCTTTGCTTCTTTTCAAACCACATAGCTCTCATTAGCCCCTAATTTCCAACGTTGAACCACCTCAAGTACCTCTCAAATTTTCTTCAAGTCTCCATATTTATATATCCATACATCTCTTTTTCTTTTCTTTTTCTTCTTTTCTCTTATATTTTTTTTATTTTTCTTTCTGAGCTTGAATAGTTTCATATGAATATCTTGAGGTACACTTTCCCACACTCACTGTAAAACATTACCAATTTCCGGCGTGACACCACACCCCCAACTTAGGCTTTTAGCCTTACTCTCAATGTTCGAGGAGGGATGTGTTCAAAAGAGGGAATTATTTTACAAAAGGGGAAAGGTTTGTAATGAGGTGGCCAAAGAAATGGTTAAAGGCACAAATGGTGTAACTAGTGATAATATCTATACAATGGGTAGCTTGAAAGGCTAACTGGTTTTCCAATATCACAAAGACTACCTAAGGTCATTTCTCCAACCAAATGTAATTATCATTAGCATCGAAAAACAAACAGGGTAAGTTCTAGATGGCAGAAGTAGACACAAGTATTATTTATACAAAGACTCACACATATGGCACATGAACTATTTGACTCAACATAGTTTTAGCCCTCGAGTCAACACTTGGCAACTCTAAGATTTCATCATATTACACGTATGGCTCTAGGTAAACACAGAGTCAAAGAGCGATCCTTAAGTTCACACAGTTGATTTCATATTTTTTTTATATTAATGGAAGGGTATATGTTATTTACAGGCATACATGCTTGAAGCTAGAAAATTACACCAAACCGGTCAAAATGTTTCATCCTACTGCCATGGTTCTACTATTACACACTTGGAAATAAACCTGGTGAAGAAAAACCAAGGGGAATTCATGCTAGTTACTAAAGATGAGCATTCATCCAACTATCTACTTGTTTTTGTTTTTTTTATACAAAGATAACATATGTAAAAAAAACTACACGAGTATATATAAAAGTTACAGAAGATAACATACGTACAAAAATAACACAAGTATATACAAAAATTATAGAAATTTTCTTATATAACACAAAAACATGTACAACAGTTCACAACAAGTTTGTACAAGGCTATCCCACCCACAATTGAAAAGCATGCATTGTCTCCAATACATAAAAATATAAGATAGAGTTCAGGGGCTCCTTGAGGTGCACTAAGCGCTATGAGAGTCGGAAGTCGGCTAAATGATGGTAGGGTCACCCTATGATTTTGAAGCTGGGATTGATGAGATCTCAGTTTGAGGAGTGACCAACACTGATATAGGAGGGATCTCCAACTAGCCCGACACTAGATCTTGGGCCTGTGAGCTGCTAGCCTCGCCCGGCGATGGCTAATTGGTTGATGGATTTGCTTGGACCACCGTGCCTGCTAGAGAATGTTCTATCACTGTTTGAACATCTACTTGTTCGTCCTCTGCATCTGTAGGGGCAGCAACCTGCTTGTTGTTCTCCTGAGGTCCCTCATCCTCCTCGGACCATGACTCCTTATCAGTCTCTCTCTCTTCTGTCTCCCCACCTTCAGACTTTGCAGAGTGTCCAGAATCATCCTCAAAAGGGAAATCAATGTGTGTAGGGGAAGTTGTAGTCTGGGAAGCCCCTATAGTTAGAGGTGCAGGAGTTCTGATCAAGGTGGAAAAGTCAATATCTAATCGAGCCACGGCCGTGCCCGCTTCTTGCTCTCCTTCCTTGGGCATGAGAGAGGATAGGTCGAACTCAAGAGTTAGAATTTTGAGGATCTCAACCTTCATGTGGAAACATCATCACGGAACTTTGGCAAGTCTCTAATCTCACCCTGCTATATCTTTAGAATCCGCACCTCAAGCTGCTTCAGGCAATCCCCATAAGTTATTTATTGCTATTGGAGGGCTTTCACTTAGGACTGGATAGGGGTCAATGCCTGACTGATGAGGATGTGGAGGTTCTTTAGAAGCTGGTCTACATTAGAATTTTGATGTTGAGCTAAGAAACCGAGCCTCGAAACAGCTTGCAGTGTGGTAGAAGGTTGGGCGATGGTGGCCTGAGAGGTGGGTTGTGGACTGCAAGTGGAGGACACCGTGGCCTGAGGAGTAACAAATGTCTGAGGGTCCGGGATCTTTGTATCAACAATAATCTGGGTCTGAACCTCTAGGGGAGAAGCATCTACCGGCGGCACTTCATCATTAATGCATGTGGTATCAATATCTTTTAGCGCTTTCCCTGTCTTGTCAGTGTGTGGTAGTGAAAGGACTTCCACAGCTTTGCAGAGGGCTGTGATCAAGCACGGGAATGGGAGTGACGTGGCTTTCTGGTTGGCCCAGACCCCTTTCGAAAGATAATGTCACCCACACCACTTTTTATCCCAGTCATAATGTATGAAATGAGAAGAGCTTTCTTAATGCTTATATCAGTCTCATTACGAGACAGTATCAATCGAGAGGTGACAAAGCTGAGCCAGAATCTACCCTCTCATGTGAGATCTTCCTTGAATATTTTAAGCAGCGAAGCTGGGGTTCCCTTCACCGAGGCTATCCAACCACGCTGATTATCTCTATTAGCCCATTTGTCATCGTACTCAGCTGTGCCCTATCTCCAGTTTGGAAAGTAGAACTCATTTATAGTGTCACTGCCGTAGAGAACCTGCTTCCCCCAAACCAAGATAGTCTCATAGAATACTTTGTTTCGCTTATGGTGAGGAGTTCTCGAGGCTCCATAAGATGCATAAAATTCATGAACTAATGTTTCATTGTAAACATCAGGCAGCTCAGTGAAGCATCCCAAATTCTAGCCTCTATGTTCTCCAGTATGTGAGGGTATTGCTCCTGTAGCTCATTCAGATTTAGTTGCTTCTCGTCAAGGATTTTCATTTTGTGAGCCCTTCTCTATAACGATCCCTAGAGCCTTCGACACCAAACCTGAGTTGGAAGTCATCTCCTCTTTTTCTTCTTGCCTCAGCTTATAGGTCAACTAATGGCAAGGTCTCCTCCTCATCAGATTGGGAGGGATGTGCAGCAGTAGGTCAGGATGGTTCATGTCATGCACGCTTGGCTGGGTGTGCTTGAAGACTAGTGGATGCCCTTTTCTTGCAAAATATATGTTTTATGGGAGACATATCTGCAAAGAAATGAAGTGTGAGCAACATAGAAGACATCAGGAGAAAATGTACAACGAATGTCAAGAATGGAACAAGTTATATGGTCATATAACCACTATGCGGACCGCAAACCTGTCGCAAACTTCTATCTCTTGAAAGGAGATAGTTATGCGATGGGTTTTGCGATCGCATATCCATTGTGCAGTTCGAATAACCATCGCAAAAATTTTTGCATAGAAAGCTTATTCACACTATGTGATCGCAAATCCACCGCAAAGACGAATTTGCGATTGCAAATTAGCAGCAAACAGCACGTTCCAAAAAGCCATAAACCGTTTCAGTATGCGGTGGCTTTGCGGTCCGCATATCACGTATGCGATCGCAAAGCCTCCATATTTTGTCATCTTCCTCAGGTTACCTAGGGTTTCTTATACGACAACAATGTGGGCTGCAAATCATCTATGCGGTTTGCAGAAGTCATCGTCCTCAACGGTTTGAACTCCACCCTCTATAATGGTAACCCTAATTTCACTACCCATCACCCCAGGCCTAACTAATTATCCAAAAAACCCCATTACGAGTAGATATCCAAATAACAAAGAGGGAAAAAGAACAAACACTAAAGGAAACTAAAAATAGGAAAACACATAACAAAATTTAAACTAAACTTTACATGGATGAAATCAGGAAAGGAGAACATACCAGTAATGGAGAATTGAGAACACTTGGGAGATGAATTCAACAGGTGGGATTGTTGTTTAATCTTTTTCAATTCAACTAGCCGTTTTCCTTTCTCCTTTTTCATTTTGTTTTGTTTTCTTACTGATTTTTTTTTGTTTTGTTTAAAAATGTTTGAGTGCTGGTGGGTTTTGATATACGAAGGTGGAAGAATACTCACCTTTGTATTTGCAGTGGATAAGTCACCACACAACACCTTATACGATCGCATACATGTTATGTGGTGGTTTCAACATGAGTTGTTCATTGACACAATACGGCGCACTTGTGTGATCGCATAACTGAAATGCACTCCGCAAAGTGTATGTCCTTGCCGCATTTTGACCATCAATATAAGCTAAACAAACTGCCTAAGTCTACGACCACTATGCGGTCTGCATAGTTAAAATGCGACTGCATATGTGTAGCAGACTTCCCATGGTGACTTTTCTTCCCTTTCACGCGAAATTTTACCCTGTGTTATGATCTTCTGAATCACCTGCACTCTAACACACACTTTAAATTGCACAATTAAATCTATCTAACAAAAGTTAAAATTTAAAGGACAAAAAAGATGCTACCACACATGGGTTGCCCCCATGAAGCGCTTGATTTAACGTCACGACGCGATGAAGTTGGCCTTTCTTTGTGTTTACTCATTGGTAAGGCATGGACCATCTTTGAGAGCCAACTGTTCCACCAAGTGTTTTTCTCCATGTGTGCCCAAGTAGTGCTTAACTCGTTGGCCATTTACTTTGAAGGTGTAGAACCCATCCTATGATTCTAATTCCACAGCTCCAAAAGGGGATACATCTATCACCTTGAATGGACCGGACTATTTCGATTTGAGCTTGCCCGAAAACAATTTGAGCCTTAAGTTGAAAAGAAAAACCAAGACACCCGACTTGAGCTCCATTTAAAAGATCTTTTTATCGTCGATGAACTTTATCCTTTTTTGTACACAGCTGCACTCTCGTATGCATGGAAACAAAATTCCTCCATTCCATTGAGTTGTGTTAACCTCAAATTTCCATCTTCAGCGCAGTCCAAGTTCAACCTTTTTAAATCCCACATGGCTTTGTGTTCCAGTTCTATGGGTAGATGAAAAGCCTTGCCGAATACTAACTAATAAGGAGAAGTGCCAATAGGGGTTTTGTATTCCATGCGGTATGCCCACAACGCGTCATCTAGCTTCCTTGACCAGACTGTCCTGTTTAAATTAACAGTCTTTGCTTGAATATTCTTTATCTCCCGGTTGGAAACTTCAACTTGGCCACTTAATTGGGGATGATAAGGTGTGGCCACCTTATGCTTGATTCCATATTTCTCTAGTAGCCTCGTGAAAGCCTTGTTATAGAAGTGGGACCCACCATCAGTAAGAATGGATCTAGAAGTGCCAAACCGCGTGAAAATGTTTTTCTTTAAGAATGTGATCACACTCCTTGCCTCATTGTTTGGTAAGGAAATTGCTTCAACCAATTTGGACACATAGTCCACAACCACCAAGATATATTTCATACCACAAGAGCTTACAAAGGGGCCCATAAAATCAATTCGCCACACATCAAAGATTTCTATCTCCATCACAAAGTGCATTGGCATGTCATGCCTCTTGGAGATTTATCCTTGCCATTGGCATTGGTCGCAGGCTTTGAGAATTTGATTGGCATCATGATAAATCGACGGCCAATAATAACCACACTCAGGCACCTTTGCCACCATTCGATTTCCCCCATGGTGAGCCCCGACCGGTGAGTCTTGGCATGCCTTTAGAATGGACATAATCACCTCTTTCGGATCAAACCTTCTGGTGATGCTATCAACACAAACACGAAACAAGAATGGTTCTTCCCAATAGTATTGCCGTCCATCTCTCAAAAATTTCTTCTTCTGATAAGCTTCCAATCTATTTGGAATAAGGTCGCTAACCAAGTAGTTAGACATATCGGCAAAACAAGGATTAAAAGTATTAGATAATGCCAATATGTGTTCATCCGGGAAAGCATAGTTGATTTCAAGATCTTCATTTGGTCTCCCTACCTCTTCAAACCTTGATAAATGATCCGCTACTTGATTTTTCGTCCCTTTTCGATCTTTGACTTCGAAGTCAAATTCTTGCAACAACAGGACCCACCAAATCAACCTAGGATTTGCATCCTTCTTTGCCATGAGATAGCGAAGGGCAGCATGGTCTATGTACAATATCACCTTGGATCCCAACAAACAGCCCCAGAATTTTCAAAGGCATAGACAATGGCAAGAAGTTCTTGCTCAGTCACCGTATAGTTCATTTGCACGCCTTTGAGTGTCTTGCTTGCTTAACAGACCGAGTGTAGAACCTTGTTATGACGCCGGCAAAGCTCGTCCCCAATAGCTACCCAACTGGCGTCACACATGAGTTCGAATGGAAGAGACCAATCGGGTGTGACAATAATAGGTGCCGTGGTTAGCTTTTGTTTTAATTCCTCAAAGGCTTTAAGTCACTTCTCGTCATATACAAATTTTGCATCTTTCTCAAGGAGTTTGCACATGGGATTTGCAATTTTGGAAAAATCCTTGATGAAACGCCTATAAAATTCGACATGCCCCAAGAAACTTCAGACAACTTTAACAGAGGTAGGTGGAGGAAGTATGTAAATTATCTCGATCTTTTCTTGGTCAACTTCTATGCAATGTTTGGAAATTTTGTGGCCCAAAATAATGCCCTCGTCCACATTGAAGTGGCATTTTTCCCAATTTAGCAAAAGGTTCATTTCTTCACATCTCTTAAGCACTTGTCTAAGGTTGTCTAGAAAATTCTCAAAAGAATCACCCACGACCGAGAAATCATCCATGAATACCTCTAAGAAATCCTCCACCATATTGGAAAATATTGACATCGTACACCTTTGGAAAGTGCCCGGAGCGCTAATGGCATCCGGCTAAATGCAAACGTCCTATATGGACAAGTGAATGTTGTCTTTTCCTGATCTTCCAATGCAATGTTGATTTGATTGTAGCCGTAGTATCCATCCAAGAAGCAATAGAATGACCTTCCCACTAGCCGATCAAACATCTGATCAATAAAAGGCGTAGGGAAATGGTCCTTGCATGTAGCATTGTGTGCCATTTTAGGAGGCCGATTTTCCCCCGACATAATGCTTTAAGAGTAAACCCCGAAGGCAAGGATCTCGAATCGGTCGCTTCTCTCGAGATCTATCAAATGCCTTGCCAAGATCAGACATCGGTTAAGGCCCCAAGGAACGAAGGTATCCCCCGAGGGATGTATCCGGGATTTGATGCGACTTATCCAGGCAGCACGGTGCCAGCCTTCATGCGACATAAAAAATGGGTTGTCACATCTCATTCTTTTATTGTACTATGTATTCCATACTAAGTTTGTGACGTCCCCTTTCTATAAAAGAAGGGTCACCAAGACCTTGTAGAATCATCTCCAACTATCTTACAAAAGAGAAATAATATTCTCTCTCTCTCTCTCTCTCTCTCTTTTCTGATTCACTTATTTCTCGCTAGTTCAAAGTTATTTCGGTTGTTAGATATTTTCCTCGTTTTCTATTCAACATCCCTCGAGATCGCCTTAGCATTTTACCGTTTTCTTACTTGTTCTCTATTATTTCGCTCAATATTGATAAGATAGAGCCTGGTTTGGATCTATTTTCACTTGTTATCCCCTTCCCGGCTATCCTGGATAGCCCGAGATAGGCTCAAACCTCGGCCCCGAGGTGTCTGCTGGATGATTTTGCGCCCGGGAAAAAGCCCCCTATTGGTTCGATTACTGCTTTACTTAACTCGATTTTTATCATTTTACCTTATGCTTTATCACTAACTGCACTGACAAACTAACTCGGGAATAGATCACGTATTTTTAGAGTCCCATTTACAAATTTAATTGTTGTTACCATTTTCACTATATATAGTTTGGCGCCCACCGCGGGGCTAAAAATAATAGTGATTATTTTCTTACTAGTTTCGTCACTCGAACGCACTATATCTTTCACACCTTTTCTTGCCCAAGATCTTTCGATTTTAGGAATGGATACCTTACTCGATTGGTGAAATGGGAAACAGATACCTCAAGAGCGACAGGGGAGTGGACCCGATCAACCCAGAGTCCGGCACATCCCCAGGTTCAATCCGAGCGAAGAGGAGGGCTCCCCAACATGGTATCCACATGATTATTGGAGGGGATAACGATCTCCAAAGGCCTATGTCCAAGCGAACAAAAACATCTGCTATAGAAGGACCGACCCGAATACACTTACCCGAAGAAACCCTCATAATCACCGAGGAGGACCTCGAGGCCATGGGGGAACCACATAATGACGCGCTGGTGATCTCGTTTCTCTTGAAAACCACGAAGATAAAGTGCGTGCAAGTTGACCCGAGCAGCTCAACTAACATAATCAAGTCAGAAGTAATAGAACAGCTGGGGTTGCTCGGGTAGAAAGAGAAATGTTCGTGGTCCACCATGAGGCACCGACCCCTATACACTTGGCCTCAAGAGAGGAAAAAAGCATGAAGACCCTTGGAGACGACGAGGATGATTTTTTCTCCCCCCGAACCTTCGTCGCCCCCGAAGAATCGGATGCAACCAAATCGACGGTCAAAGAATTGGAGCAGTCCGTTCTGATCGATAACCTCCTGGATCGCAAGGTATACCTGGGAACGGGGTTGACCCCTGAACTCAGGACAGGGTTCTTCAATTCTTTAGTAATAATATCGAGTGCTTTGCCTAGTCCTACCTAGACATGACAGGTATCCCACAGGAAATAACTTCTGACCGACTGAGCGTCGACCCTAAATTCAAAGCCGTGAAGTAGAATAGGAGATCGCAGTCCAAGGTAAAACACGCCTTCATCAAAAAAGAAGTAACGATACTCCTTAAAATCGGATCCATTAGGGAGGTAAAGTACCCCGAATGGCTAGCTAACATAGTGGTAGTGCCAAAAAAGGGGAATAAGCTAGGAATGTGCATATATTATAAGGATTTAAACAAAGCATGTCCCAAAGATTCTTTCCTGCTGCCCAACATCGATCGTTTGATCGATGCCACGGTCGGCCTCGAGACCCTCACCTTCCCCGATGCTTACTTGGGGTACAATCAGATTCAGACGCACCCCGAGGATAGGGAAAAGACCTTATTCATGACAAAGTATGGTACATATTGCTATAACATGATACCCTTGGGCTAAAAAATGCAAGAGCGACGTACCAATGCCTAATTAGTAAGATGTTCGAGCACCAAAATCAATGGAAGTATACATTGACGATATGTTAGTTAAATCCCAGCACGCAAAGGATCCTCTGACCCATTTATAGGAAAATTTCGAAATCCTTAGAAGCTACAACATGAAGCTCAATCCCGAAAAGTGTGCCTTCGGAGTAGGCTAGGGAAAATTTTTGGGCTTCATGATCTCAAACAGGGGGATCGAGATCAACCCCGACAAAATAAGGGCCAATGAAGAAATCACAGTGGCAAACAACGTTAAAGTCGTCGAATGGTTGACAGGATGGATCGCGGCCTTGGGCAGGTTCATATGAAGTTCGTCAGACAAGAGCCATCACTTCTTCGCCTTACTCAAAAGAAGGAGCAACTTTGAATTGACTCCGGAATGCCAACATGCCCTGGATGAAATGAAACAGTACCTATCTAGCCCGCCTTTGTTGCACACACCCAATGAGGATGAAACACTGTACATGTACCTAGCTGTGTCCAAAATAGCGGTAAGTGGTGTTTTAGTCCGTTAAGAGCAAGGTACATAATTTTCGGTGTATTATGTAAACCGAACCTTGTGGGACGCCGAATTGTGGTATCCCCATCTAGAAAAATTGGCGCTCGCACTGATAAGTGCCTGACACAAGCTGAAGCCTTACTTTCAGTGCCACTGCATTTGCGTCTTAATCAACTTACACTCTATGAAACATACTGCACAAACCCGAGTTATCGGGTTAACTGGCAAATTGGGCCATTGAACTCGGAGGATACAGTATTGAGTATTAACCTCAGACGGCCATCAAACCCCAAATCTTGGCGAATTTTGTGGCCCACTTTTCTCCATCCTTCGTTCCCGAGGTAAAAAGGAGCTTTTACTCAAATCAGGCACGTCCTCTAGGTTATGGACCCTATTCACAGATGGTGCCACAAACGTCAGAGGATCCGGACTTGGTATAGTACTAAAGTCGCCCATCGGCGGCGTAATCTGACAGTCCATAAAAACCACAAAGCTAACTTACAACGAGGCCGAGTATAAGGCTATGATTGCAGGTTTGGAATTGGCCAAAGGCTTGGGAGCCGAGGTCATCAAGCCAAAATACAGGTCGCTTCTCATGGTAGGTCAAGTGAAAGGGAGCTACGATGCCTGAGAAGACAGGAAGCAGAAGTATCTTGATAAGATCCAAGTCACGTTGTGCCACTTCAAAGAATGGACCTTAGACCATGTGTCTTGAGAGCAGAACAGCGAGGCCGATGCCCTGGCTAACCTAGGGTTGTCCGCTGAGGAGGAAAATCTGCTCCTCGGAGCCGTTGTCCAATTAATCAAATCCGTGGTTGAGGAAGGTCGCACAGAAATCAACTTCACCATCCTGACATGGGATTGGAAGAACAAATACGTCGTTTATCTAAAGGACGGGAAACTACCCGCTGATCCAAAAGAATCGAGGGCCTTGCGAACTAAAGCGGCTCAGTTCTCGCCCGACAAAAATAGGGCCCTGTACAGTAGAACATTTGACGGACCCCTAGCAGTATGCCTAGGACCGGGCGATATGGACTATGTGCTCCAGGAGATCCACGAGGGCACCTGCGGAAACCACTCTGGGGCAGACTCCCTAGTCTAGAAGGCGATCAGAGCAGGATACTACTAGGATAGCATGGAAAAAGACACCAAGGAGTTCGTCCGAAGGTGTGACAAATGTCAGAGATTTTCCCCCATGATTCACCTACCCGGCGAACAGCTACACTCCGTTTTATCACCGTGGCCATTTATGAAAGGGGGAATGGACATCGTCGGCCCTTTGCCTATAGCACCAGGTAAAGCTCGGTTCATTTTGTTTATGACTGATTACTTCTCCAAATGGGTGGAAGCACAGGCCTTCAAAAAAATAAGAGAGAAGGAAGTTATCAACTTTATATGGGAACACGTCATATGCCGGTTCGGGACCCCGTCTAAAATAACATGCGACAACGGGAGGCAATTCATCGGGAGCAATGTGACACAGTTCCTTGAGGACAAAAAAATCAAAAGAATCCTTTCAACACCATACCATCCGTGTGAAAACGTCCAAAACAAATGTACGAATAAAACTATCATTCAAAACCTAAAGAAAAAATTGGAAGCGCAAAAGGGAAGTGCCGAGAAATGCTGCCCGAAGTACTGTGGGTATACTGTACGACCCAAAATCAAGCTCGGGGGAAACACCTTTCTCTCTAGTATATGGTGCTGAAGCACTAATATAATTAGAGGTCGGAGAACCAAGCGCTAGATTTCAGCACGAAAGCAAGGAGTCCAATCACGAGGCCATGGAAATGGCCCTCGAACTGCTCGATGAAAGACGGTAGGCCTCACTAGTCCGAATGGCCGCCCAGAAGCGGAGAATTGAAAGGTACTACACTAGGTGGACGAACATCTGATACTTCAGAATTGGAGACTTGGTCTAAAGGAAGGTTACTATCAACCCCCGAAACCCGAATGAAGTAAAGTTGGGCCAGAATTGGGAAGGGCTGTACCGAATCCTCGGGATAGTTAGCAAAGGCTCCTATAAGCTCAGCACCATGGAAGGGGAACAGCTCCCGAGCAATTGGAATGTGTCAATGCTTATGCGATGTTACTGTTAGGGTATCCGACCATGGAACCCCATAGGAGACCTCGAGCAAAACGCCCTTTCCTCCTCTATCGGCTCTCTCTCTTTTTGTTCTAGAATATTTTTCTTGTCAACAAGATTTTTCAACAAGGCGGCGGCCGAACCATCCGGACATACGGGATTTCCTTTACAACCAGCCCAGCTTTCAAAAAAAATGACGAACAACACTCTGAGTGGAGGCAACGCATCAGGCTAAACGACCCGAAGAGCCTTACCCACGCGGGCCAAGATCGCAGCAACAGGACAGTTTGTGTCCACTGCCTATATTTATGCTAATCAATAAAGAATATCTTTTGGCGTTCCGTATATCGAACAAGGTTATTTTTTGCATATTCGTGACAAAATAATCTCCATCAAATACGTCCCGAGATATTCGGAGACTTAAACAATTCAGCATCCACCCTGCCCCGGGGTCAGAGTTCTGGGCTCGCAAAGCCCTCGCGATGCAACTCCAGGTTTGCAAAAAGTTGTCTTCAAGCTTAAGCAGAACTCGGTGACTCAAACAAATCATCGGCAATCGCCATGTACTGGAAAATCCTAAATTGTAAGACCTTTGCGGGAAGCCTCGGTATAACCAGATGTATTCTCCATTAACTGTAAGACCTCAACAGGCATGGAAAATTGTAAGACATCAACATGCATGAAAAATACCACTATTTAGGCTATATGTCGCATTTGTAAGAATCCCTAAAGGGCATACCCTCTGTGTAGACGCCTAAAACTACCTCTGAGGATCAAAAATGGCCTCGGCCAAAAGCATATGACTCTGGTCAAAATGGCTGATGCAACCCAAATAACACGATTCGGGGATGCCCGACTGTCGCTATAAAATCCTCTGAATATACTACGGAAAGAATTGGTTAAAATTCAGGCTTCCCTCAACAGGCAAAAAACAAGTCCCGACCACGTCAACTTCGAAATCGCAAGAGCATCGATCTACTCGACATATGAGCTATGAACCTTACGAGGTGCTCAAAATATCACTAACTACGACTTGAAATCAAGGTTCTTTAAGAACCAACGATGGGTCAGGCAAAAATATTCAAAAAGACCTCAACGAGAGGAAACAAAGCCTAAAAAAAGCCTCTGGGCCTCATATCAAAAGATCTCTATGACCAAACAGCGTAACAGCCATTGTCGCCAGCTAAGAAAGCCTCCGGGCCTCATATCAAAAGGTCTCTATGACCGCACAGCGTAAGATCCATTGTCGCAAGCTTGAAAATTGACAACTTGAGGATTAAAGTGAGCTTGAATCGTAACCAGATTCAGAGACCGGATCCAAAATAGTTAACTAAGCAAAGCCTTCGGGCCTCATACGAAAAGGTCTCAACGACCAAACGATAGAAAGATCATCATTGCCGGTCAGAAACTTAATGAGATTTGAGGGTTGATTACAGTTTGAGTCGCAACGCGACTCGGAGACTCGACCCAAAATTCATAATATGCCTAAGGGAACAACATAAATACCACTGTCGACCAGAATCTACATAAAGATTAAGGGTCAGTTACAGCTTGAATTGCAACGCGACTCGGAGACTGGACCCAGAAAATCGCAAAATGCCCAAGGGTAGAAAATGAAAACCATTATTGCCAGCCCGAACGGGCTCAAAGGTACATTAAGCTCGAATCGCAACCCGAATCAGAGTGTGAACACAGGAATAATTTAACCACAATATGCCTAAGGGCACGACATAAATGCCACGATCACTGGCCAGAAGCTCAATAAGATTTAAGGGTCGATTATAGCTCGAGCCGCAACACAACTCAGTGACTGGACCCGAAAGTGACAAAATGCCTAAGGGAACGGTGTCGATACCACTATTGCCGGATGGAACCTCAAGAAATATGGTCGATTGCAGCCTGAGTCGCGAACACGACTCGGAGACTGGACCCAGAAAATTGAATAAATGCCTAAAGGGCATGACATAAAATGCCAATATGCCGGCCGGAAAATCGCAATAAATTAAGGGTCAAAAATAGCCTGAGTCGCAATGCGACTTGGAGACTGGACCGAAGACAAGTTAAGCTGCGAATACGTCTAAAGGCACGAATGATATCATCTTTATCCGATCGAATCTCCAGGCCACACGCCCACAAAATCATTTAAGCCGGAAGCACGAAGAATCATCGTCCTCCACCTGTACAAATAGGAAAAATTTGAAGGCTGATAGATTGGGCCCAAGAATAATCAGGGCGACAAACACCCCAAGGTAAAAAATGGAGGCGACCACTGCCCTTCCCCAAAAGCGTGGAAGGCTCGAGGAAGCTCGAACCAAAACCCGACTCAAGGGACTTAGCTGAAGCAGCCAGGCCAAGGACGAAAGCCCCGTCGCTTTTTCACACCAAAGATCACGCTTGGGTTCCGCCGACACATTTAATCAAATCCAGACCTACGAAGGTCAGGCTGTGCGTCAAAACTAGCCCGCCCGGCCAAAAGCGATAAAGGTATCAATGAAATAAAACTCCAAATTCCTTTTTATATATTACATGCACAAAAGGTCCGCTCTCTATCTGCAGGAATCATACGCCCATATCAAAAACAAAATGGCGCAAAATGGTAAAATCTACACTCTGCACCAAAAGGAGTACAGATTGTTAAAATTCATCCTTCGCGACCTCATCAAAAAGCAACCAAGCGCCACAATTATCCTCCTGGCCTAAGCCAATTCTTCCAGGAAAAAGGAGCCCCTTACACCAACCTACTCGAATACTTCTCTTTGAAGATCACGAAGAACCAATTCTCCGACCCCTCTCTTTTGATCGAGGGGTTGCTCCAACTCAACTTAAGCGCCAGCAACATCCCACGGATGAGTCTCCGTTCCCCGACCTGCCTTGGTTTGGCTTGGCACCACTTCAACCCAAGCGCCAACTATCTCAGCTCCAAGCTACAGAGGATCAAATTCGAAATTTTCCAAATCACACCCGGCCGAACTTTGGCGATATCACAAGTCACAAAGATTCGACCCCGAAGGCAGAAACCTTGGCAAAAGCCTAAACCAGCGCTCGAGCAACTAGCTCCCCACGTGTAACTCCGGCACGGACGACGTCACCCTTAAGGTACTCCCAAACCTTCGCTTTTTACTAAAACTGATATAGAGAAAAGAAAAAGAAAGTTATCTCTAAAGGCGGAAGGGCATATAGCACGTACTACAAGTCACCTATTCTGCCAGACATAATTTTGCAGTTCGAGCCCGAAGCTTTCCAAGGCTTGGGCCCTTAATATACCAGCCCGGATCTAAGGCCATCACGAGCCTACGAAAGGAAGTTTCAAGTGGATGAAGGGGAGCAAGAGGCGCACCCCCTGAAGGAAATCTCCTTATCTCTCCAAACAAGTGACAGAGGGTTTCGAAGGAGAAACACTCACGGTCAACACCGGAAGGGATGATTCACCCGAAGTCCGACATATGCCTTCCCCAAACATGCTCCCATTGGGGTTAGACTCCGACGACCCCTGAAAATAGGCGCGGGCAGCCTCAAATTGCATTTAAAATAATGACAAAATTCAAAAAACAACCTAGGGGCATCAGCCCTCAGAACCATCTCTTGCACTGGTACTATAGTCAGCCTTGAGGCCCCATCGCAGCAAAGCCTCAAAAGGCCAGCAACGCCTTCGCCAACATGAGACCGACGCACAAAGGCCCCCACCGAAGGGAATCAGCAAGCCTCCTCCTAAAGACCACCACAAAACCTGAAGAGACTACCCGTACCTTCAAGGTAAGGGTTTAGCGGTCAGAAATTGTTGATCTTATTCAAAGTCAAAACACAAAGGCCCTGTGCAAGGCCATTTTGTATCGGTCGAGAGCTCCAAGCGAAATCAAAGTAGGCACCCGAGCATGTGAAACTCCTCAAATAAAGTCAACCGCATGTGCTCTAGAAGACTACCTATGATCCGAAAGGGACCCTCACGTGCCTAAAAATCTTCTCTCGATACCTCTCCCTGGGAACTCGAGACTCCATCAATTATCTCTACGTAATTCGAGGAACTCGATGGCCCGAATCTATCGGGCCAGCTTAAGCTCAGTTAGAAGCATGATTATCGGGCTCATAAAAGAGCCCTACGGATCGACGAAGGATCAGGAGAAATGCTTTCATCCGAATCAGATGTCGGCTGCTAACAACAAATGAAGACGTTCAAAGGCATCGAGAGGCAAAAAAACATACAAAAGTAAGGCGAGGTTCGAAAACAGAAGCCGGGAAAAAGTATACTTATCTTCATAGAAATCCTTACATACGATTACATCTTACATGATTACAAAGCCTGGAGGAGATCTTTACAAAAAGAAAAAAAGGGGGGAAAAGATATACATGTAATATGCAAGCCTAAAGGAGTATCCTATATACGTGTCACACTTTTAATATCATCCTTCCAGGCGTATAACCTCAAAGACAATATATTCCAAGTCTGGTCCCACAGAGATTTCATCCCAACCCCCCTGTAATGGCGTCTTCAAAAGGAAGCCGAGAGAAGAGCAAAAAAGATGAGGGGGATGCCGGAAGAAGGCGAGAAGTGGCTGGGCAAAAAATTTGGCGAGTACGGAATCCGCCAGCACGCTTATCTCGAAGCCACTTCTTGAGATGTTGCCTTGGCCCAGGAGGCAACAGCCGAGCAGGGACTACCACGACACCCCCAGGAATCTAAAGGGGGTGTAACACGCCATGCTGAGGATGAGGGTGAGCAGCGGTGCATAATCCGAGCCCCCTCTTGAGCAGCGTTAGATAATCCGAATCTTTCCCCGAATTAGAGTAAATCAACCCCCTACGTCGTCGCTCCAAGCCAACGGAGATAGAAACAACAACATCAACAACAAAAATAGCATCATAGCAGGACAAGCTCGTCCCGCCAGAGAAAGATCGAGAGCTGGTCTATGGCATGTCTGGCATGAGGACTTAAGTCCATGGGCCTAAAACATAGCAGAGCAACAAAGGCTAGAAAATGGTAGGAAAGGCAAGAAGAGCAGATATTGAAGGAAGTTTAAATGAAGAACTAATCACAAAGGAACCCCATATATAGGGGGAAGGAAAATTAATCGACGGCGCCACTACAACCCTCAAAAAACATAACAACAGGCGCAATTAATGCATTTATCGAAGCTGAAATGATAGCAATGAAACAATGGCAACAAAACGATAGCAATGATGCGGCCCCGAGGAACGAGGAGTCGGGATACTTCTAATGGTCCTGAAGGAGTATGAAGGAGTATTACCTCGAATTTTGTGAAGGGGGCAGCGCCATCGGTATAATGTCATTTTAGGAGGCCAAAAACATTTCTTATCGCTTCCCTCTAAGAAATGCGGAGACTATCTGTGCGCGGGGAAATCAGGAGGCCAATTTTCCCCCAACATAATGCTTCAAGAGTAAACACCAAAGGCATAGGATCTCGGATCGGACACTTCTCTCGAGATCTATCAAATGCCTTGCCAAGATCTGATATCGGCTAAGGCCCCGAGGAATGAAGGTATCCCCTGAGGGATGTACCCAGGACCGATGATAGTTATCCAGGCAGCACGGTGCCAACCTTCATACGAAATAAGAAAAAATGGGCTGTCATATCTCATTCTTTTATTGTACTATGTATTCCGTACTAAGTTAGGATGTCCCCTTTCTATAAAAGGAGGGTCACCAACACCTTGTAGAGTAATCTCCAACTATCTTACAAAAGAGCAATAATATTCTCTCTCTCTCTCTTTTCTGATTCACTTATTTCTCTCTGGTTCAAAGTTATTTCGATTGTTAGATATTCTCCTCATTTGCGGTTCAACATCCCTCGAGGTCGCCTTAGCATTTTATCATTTTCTTATTGTTCTTTATTATTTCGCTCAATATTGATAAGATAGATCCTAGTTTGGCTCTATTTTCACTTGTTATCCCCTTTCTGACAATCTTGGATAGCCCGAGATAGGCTCGAACCTCGGCCCTGAGGTGTTTGCCGGCTGATTTTGTGCCCGGGAAACAACTCCCTACTGGTTCGATTACTACTTTACTTAACTCAATTTTTATCATTTTACCTCATGCTTTAACACTAACTGCACTAACAAACTAGCTCGGGAATAGATCACATATTTTTAGAATCCCATTTAAAATTAATTGTTGTTACCATTTTTCACGTTAAACACATTATTTAGCTTCTGGTAATCCATAAACACCCTCCATCTGGTCATAGTTCTTGTTGGGATGAGCTCGTTTTAATAATGTTCAATCATTGTCATGCCTCCCTTGTTCGACACACATTGTACCGGGCTCACCCAAGAACTATCAATAATAGGGTTGACTACCCCGTCATCTAACCACTTGATGATTTCTTTCTTTACCACTTTTTGCATGGAAGGGTTTAACCTTTGTTGATACTCCACACTTGGTCTACTCTCATTCTCCAATTGGATCTTGTGTTCACAAATTCCAGCGGGAATCCCCCGGATGTCCGCAATTGTCCATCCAATAGCTTGCCTATGCTCATTTAAGACATTGAACAATTGCTCTACCTGCACATCATTCAACAAAGAAGAAATAATTACCGGCAGAGTGTCATTTGAGCCAAGAAATTTATACCTAAAGTTTGGTGGACGTTGTTTGAGCTCTAGTTGCGGTGGATCAATAATTGAAGGCTTTGCGAGAGAAGTAGCTCTATTCTCCAAGTCGAGAGCGAGCTTTTTCGGAGCATAAGTATAGGACCAAGACCTTCCAATGCATTGAATGATTCCATATACCCCTCCATATCTTCACCGTCAAAGTTTACCAAAATGGCCACCAATGACTCACTGAGGCATTGTTCTGCCATCTTCATTTCAACCACATCTTCCACTTCATCAACAACATCAATTAACGAGATGCTTTCATATTCATGTGGTAGTTTCATACCCTTTCTTGCTTGGCATTTAACCTCTTCATCATTCATACGGAATTTGATCTCATTCCGTTCCGAATCCATTAGTGCTCTTCCTGTGGAAAGGAATGGTCTACCCAAGATGATAGCACTAAAGAAATTTATCTTTTAGTGACCATTTCATAATGAAGGGATGTGAATCCGGTCGTTATAAGTATATTTATAATGACCAAAAATATTTTTGGTGGTTAAAGACCATTCTAAATTTAACAATAACAAAAGGAAAATATCCGGTCCATTAAAATTAAGATATCCGGTCGTTAATGCTACTAAAAAATTGGCAGAATTTTCTGAAACAAAAAAGCGCCAACAATCACCGCTAAGATCTCAGTTCGTTTTCCTTGCCTGATTCTAAGAACCCTAAGACCACAAGTGCAAAATGTGCACGACACCAGACTCTCCGCTACCATCTCCTTGTTGCTCTCCCTCTTCAATTACTGCTCGATCTATCTCTCTGTCTCTCATTCTCTGTGTGTGTATGTTGTGCTTAATTGAATGTCAATTTTACTTGGTTTCAATTTTGTTGATTCCAGAGGTTTTCGCTATTATAAATTGGTGTTTTGTTCAATTTAGGATTTGTGACAGAAGAAATATAGATAATTTTGATTTGTTGAGAAAGGATGTTACTAAGCATCAACATTAAAGACACATTAAGCATTACATCAGCCTGCACAGTAGTAAGGTTTTTGCAGAACCTTATCTGATTTTATTTTAATAGTTCCTACTTCTATGTAGTATTACTAGAGTAGTTTTTTGTGCAGTAGAAGGAAAATATGATGGCAGATTGGTTAAATTCAGGTGTTTGACGATGTTCACAAGCACAACAAGGCCAAAGATTGCTGGCTTATCATCAGTGATTTTTTATCTTTGATGTCAAGTTAGTTTTAATTAACAGTCATTTTATTGTCTTATCAAGTGGAAAGGTTATTATATTATAGCTTCATCCATTTTATTTTTATATTTATTTTGTGTCACTAGTGATTTTAGTCATACTGATTATCTATATGAGTTTTTGGTTATCCCTCTTTTTTTTAGCAATCTATTAGACAAATGCCTATGGCTAGTTTATATATATATATATAAAAATCAAAATCAGAAAACAAACCAAAGTAATTTAGTGTGTTAAAAGATGTAGAGACATAATCTATGTTGAATACATAGACCCTAATACCATAATTGAGTGAAATATACTCCACTATGGTAGTACATTTTTAACTAGTTGAGAGATGGAAAATCAATCTACATAAGTGGTGAGTAGAAACTAGCCCTGTGAATGCAGAAAAAGCATCAAATATCCACACTGCCCAGTGGGGAATGAGCATTCCTTGTTGCTTGATGTAATTCCATTTTTTCTCTAGTAAAATCCACCATTGTAGTAGTGATATCAAGAAATTTCGCTGCATATAGTTAAAATCAAATACCAGTTCTGGTACCTTGTAGTCACACGCATGTTTTGGTGTGGCCCTCCTTGTATGCATAGGATTTGTCCTCCACATTACATCACTGTTACCTTCTTGCAACTCCTGTGTGCCTACATTCCTCCTTTTTCCTAGTGTCCCGCAAATGTGTGAGACTGTGAATAGTTGTGGATGCATTGTTTTGTGTGGAAATCATGTGTTTTCCAGCAGCAAAATGATGAAGTCTTTGTGAGGCAACTTTCATCGGATGTAGCTCCCGTTTTTGAATGCTAAAAAAATGTAACTTCCATGTTTATGTCACTTAGATTTCTGGGCAGTATGCTTCTCAAGTATTATTTGTTCCATATTTTCACCAGTGACGTCCCTTTATGGGAATGAACACATAATGCTAATATCACCCATAGAGTTTTAATCACATGATGAGGGAAGATAACAATGGCATTTTCTATCATGAATGAGTCGAGGAAGTTTCTTGGCATGTTTCTCCTGTAAATCCCTTCTTTTGTGCCCCTTATTTGTAGCTTGATCTGACCAATGTTATCTGTCTTTGGATATGCATGTTTTGATAATTTTTTCTGTTTAGATATCTGTGATATAGAAGACGTTGTGCCTTTAATTTTATTTGGTGATTAACTTTTTCTTTTTGAGCGGTGGTGATCAACTTTGATCGAATTAGATTTCTTATTAAAGAAGTTCATTGATTGACAGATAGGCAATAAATTGTTAATTGTCTACAATATCATTAGCTCTTTCTAATTGTTTTATAAAAGTATCATTTGGGTACTTTCACTAGTCTAGTTTGTAATCTATATTTTTTGGAGCTTGTTCTACTATATTGAAGTGTTGAAACTTGAAAAGCCAAACAGTTTAACTTCTCTAACTAAAGGAATACAAAGAAGGTGCTGGTCTGTACCTAGTAACATCTTTTCTACGTATTAATGAAAGTCACATTCCTAAATATGTATGTAATTTAGGCAGTTTGTTTTATCCTTTTCAGGTTTTTTCTTGTTAGTGAATATTGTGAATCTTATTAAACTGGAAAAACGGTACCGTTGTTTATGTTAGTGATTCAATACAGAGAATTCAATGAAGTCATACAACAGGGGATGAAAGTATAAAAAAATTCTTCAAACTTAAATTTCTTTTAAGAATAAAGACGATTATTTCTTAATTTTCTTTTGGGTTTAAGTTGTGCGGTTAATTATTTTTTCCATTGACTTTTGTTTTGATAAAAGAACATAGTATCACAGATTTTGAGAGCCACCTCATTATATCAACTCAAGCACTCTGACACAATGTTATTGTTATAACAAGCATATCCCAATGGGATGAACCGATGGAAAGGTATTTCTTCAAAAACCAAATACAAAGTAAATCATGTAATACTTCTAACCTAAATTCAATCTTTAATATTCAATATTTAAATATGAGTATCTCACATGTGTGTATGCACCAGGAGATCAGAGAAATTAATCACTTTTTGATTAAAAGCCTTGGGAAGTTTTACTTAAGGAGAATAGTTTTGATTGGATCAATACTTGATTTGGACTTGAAGGATTGATAACTTGACAAGTCTGGATTTTTCCTACTCTTTTATTCACTTGTGTTTGCTTTTTAATAGCATTTAAGGTTAATTTTAATATTCTGTTTATTTATGATTCATTATATTTATTAGGGGCTTTTATACTTCCATTCTTTATAATTTTTTGTTAATTTAAACAATAGCCATGTTACCAACCATTGTCTGCCTTGAAATCTTAGGACTTCTCTAGCTTGAGGTCCAAATTTCATCCTACTTAAACATAAAAGATAACCTTTTGAAACTATTCATTAGCTGCATCAAATCAATCAAACAATATTTACTCTTATTGTTTAGTTAATTTAGTGATTAGATTTTTTATTTATCTTCTAAATAAAGTAGATAGTAGGAGTTTTTCACTAAACTTACATGAATTTATTCTTTAACATATCAAGAATTTGAAGTCCGATGAACCTGTTCTTGAAGAAAGTGCGGAGCAAATTGAAGCACAACAGTATTTTTGTTTTGTTAGTGGTGGTTTAAAAATGATGGCATTTGTACATTCTAGATTGTACTATAGTTCTATTGTCTCTGTTTGTAGAGTTGATAAAAGTAGTGTCATAATATCTGTATAGGTATATTTTCCGACAGTGTGATCCTTTAGTTCTTTGTAATTAACAATCAAACATTAATGAATTTTAATTATTTTGTATATTTTGAGACGTTGGTGCTTTGTATGTATGTGTGAGAATGTATATCAAATAATTATTACTACTGATAAAACTACAGGGAAAAAATATAACTATATGCATTGATTTTTATTAAAATTCATATTAGCGAAGGGAATTGTGGTCTTTATAACTCTTAATGAAAAGATTTTCTAATGGTTAAATGGGCATTAATGAAGGGAACTTTAGCAATGCACGAAGGGAAAGTCAGTCGCTAAAGGAAATAACGGTCGGAAGATTTGTTGTCGTTAAAGGATATTTAACGGCCGGATCGAGATCCGGTCGCTAATTTTAATGTCAAAGCTTTTAACCACCGGTGACGATCGTATAATTTTTGGTCGTTATTGACTTATAACGACGGGATTTGGACATTTAACGATAGGATTTCCCTTTATTGAAGGCTATTTTGCTTGTAGTGTAGGGATCTCTTTTCAACTACACAATCAAGGATAACGAAATCGGCGTGTAAATGAAACTTTTCCACTTTCACAAGGTCATCTTCGACAATTCCCTCCTGTCTGTTTATCGAACGATCGGCCATTAGCAATCTCATACTTGTGGGCCTTGGCAGACCTAACCCTACTTGCTTGTAAATGGCAAGAGGTATTAAGTTTATTCTAGCCCCATTATCACAAAGGGCTCTTGCAAAATCACGTACCCTAATAGTACATAGAATGGTGAAAGCTCTCGGGTCTTTTTTCTTTTGAACGGTGGAGGTTGGAATGATGGAACTAACACGGTGAGTCATATTTACCACATCATAGTTGTTGGTTCTCTTCTTGGTAATCGAATCTTTCAAATATTTAGCAAAATCTGGCATCTCTTGAAATGCTTCCACAAATGGAATATTCATTGATAACTGCTTGAGAATGTCATAGAACATTTCGAGATTACTATCATCAACCTTCCTAGCAAGTCTTTGAGGGAAAGGAGGAGGAGGCCTTGGAATAGGTGGTAGAGTTTTTGGTGTCTATTTTACCATTTCCTTTGGCTCTTCCTGGTTTACTTCTTGCGCTTCCAACTCTTCCGGACCCTTTTTGCTTCAAAAAAAATTGGCCCTTCAACTTGAGCCACAACCTCTTGTTCAGACTCTTCCACTTCAACCACTTGTTCATTCTATCCTTGAAGTACCTTTCCACTCCGAGTAGTAATTGCCATGCAATGAGAAGTTGTATTTCTCCCACTACACTTTGGATTCGCAATTGAGTCACTTAAAAGTGTCCCTTTTTGCTTCGGATTTTGTTCCCTAGAAAGATCTCTCATTAGCATCTCTAATTTTTGAATGGATAAGGTATGAGAACCTACAAGCTCTGTCATATTCCTCATACAAGTGTTTGACCTCTCTTGATTTTGCAATACCCGTTCAAGCATGCTTTCCAACTTGGAATCACTTGAGGAACCTTGATTTGAATATTTACCCTTTGGTGGAACATAAGCATTTGAACTCCGATTTTAGAAGTTGTTGTTGTGATACCAATTTCCTTGATTTGAGCTACCCTGGTCATTTCTCCACTGCTGGTTGCCTTGCCCTTGCGGGTTACGCCTCTATTGATTTTTTTGTATTTGACCTTGGTATTGTTGCCTTTAATATCCTCTTTGAGAGTTGTTGACATAGTTTTCTTCCTCAAAGTCTTAATTTGATATGATTTGAACATCCTTCACCACATTTACCTCCTTCGTTTCGCTTTTAGTGAACATTTTTGTCAACACATTGACATTGGTGGCAAACCCTGCGATTACTTGATCTCTCCCTTGATTCTCCTTAATCATGTTGGTCAAGGAGGGAGAGCCATATGCAATTCCACCTGTGGTGTCCTCAGAGTGCCAAGCTTGATTATGTTGTGCCATTTTGTCAAGGATTCGTGTGATCCTTGTGAATGTCTTGTCCCTAAATGACCCATCAACTCCATTCTTGGCTATAGATGGTTCATCTAATCTAAACCCATATAGAATTTATCCAATAAGATAGAATCCGGAAAACCATGATTGGGATACCTCACCAAATATAACTTTAATCGATCCCATGCCTCATGTAGATGTTCTCACATACTTGAAAAAGAAAATTTTATTCCGAAGCTCAGATTTCTTACTTTACGGGAACCATTTAGCTAAGAATGCTTGGACAAGTTCAGGCTAAGAATGAATGAAGTTTGGTGGCACATTTTGAAGTCATTTCCTTGCGTCTCCAGCTAGTGAGTACTTGAACACCCTAAACCTTAGGGCATCATCTGAGACATTTTTCTTCTTATGCATCACACACACACCCAAGAAGTTTCTAAGATATGTCAGATCATCATCAGTGGAATTCCTGAAAAACCCCTCCTCTTTAACATAACGATTAGACCATGTTCCACCTTGAAAGTTGCAGCACCAACAACTGGAGGTACAATAGCATTTGTATCCTCAATGTATTCATCTATGTCCACAAAAGGATTTTTTTTCCATTTCTTCCTCTATTTCTTCTTCATATTCAGCCATGTTTTCCTATCAACACCAAGCAAAGTAAGCAAAGTGTGATGGAATAGAATAAGACGTAAAGTAAAGCACATACTATTTGGTAATTTCTAAACCGTATTCCCGGCAATGATGCCAAATATTGATATGCTCAAATTACACTTTAATTAAGTAGTGTAAGGTGGTCAGTGTGAAATATAATAACCCAACAAGGTTGGGGTCGAATCCCATAGGGAATAGGCGTGAAAAGGTTACTCGAGTAGTGTGCTACTTGACTTAGGTCATAATTCTATTCCGTTAATTGTAACAAGAGTATGATATGATTGTGATTTGAAGAGATAAGTAATTGTAACACTGAGAATGTAAATAATTTGATTAAGGAAACCAAGGTTGTGTCCCATTCAATGAAATGTAATGCTATCGTTGTTAATATGATATATTTCTAATGGAAGGTCCTTTAGATATGCAAATTATTTCTAAATTACTATCCAATATTTCCCAATAGTTGGATAATATTTCCTCTTTATGGTTTTTTCAAATATAAAAGAGTTGCAATTAAGAACAATCAATTTATGCTAAATAAAACCCACTTATTCCCAAGCAATTCTATTAAACAAGGGTTAAAGCTTTGAGTCTTTGATATTTACTTCTACCAAACTCTAATTAACTTTTCCAAGTAAAGAAAGAGTTTAATGGCACTTGTTAATGTTTGCAACCACCAACAATAAATGAAGAATGAGATATAAATATATATCAACTAACAATTATATATATATATTCAATATTAGACACCCATTAACATAACGCCCATTTAGGGTCCACAACCTTAGTATTTAAAGCTAGCTACTCATGCTAAAATACAAAAAGATGAGAATACTAAATGCCATAAAGCTTACAAAGTGCAAGATTCTTCACTCCTAGAGCTTTCAAAAGAGAGGAATATTGAAAGGTTGTATTGTATCTCAAAAACCATATGAGATGCCCCCACAAAACCCCAATAAATCTATTTATAGTGGGCTAAAACTCGAGATCAATTTTGGAAAAAAATTCCTTTCCACGTCAATTATGCGACTGCATATTTGTCTCATAACAGACATGTAGTTCGTATTCTTATCAAATCCATTGCATCTTCGAACCCTAGTTTCAAGGTAGTCATCGCATCTTGGTTATGCGGTCCGCATTATTGATTTGCGACCACATAATGTCACCGCATTTCCAGCTTTAGCAACTTCTAGAGGGAGTTTGTGATCCATTATTCAGCTTGCAAACCTGTTATGCGGTTGCATAATGGACCGCATTTCTTGCCCTTGAAGTTGGCCAATAGACTGTTGGGCCTTGCGGTTCCTCTGAGCGATATGCGGCCCGCATGTAGGATTTGCGTTCCGCATTCTTACATATGCGATCACATTTTGCCCTTTTCTTGTCCTTTTGCGACTTTTTGATTTCATTTCCATGTTCTTCGGTCCATAAACCTCATACACTGCAAATCATTATAATTACATAAGTATAAAAGATAATTGCATTTAAAAAAGCTAAAATCAAAGCAATTGGTATTAAATGTGCTGAAATTTTCTGGCACATTAAATGGCAAAATGAAATTGTATGAACGGGAACCAGTGCGAAGGGTTGGTCCTGTTTGAAAAATGATTACCTCTAAGATCATCTGCAAACTCAAAATACGATTACATGCAAGTACGTAAATTACTGCGAGTATTTAAACGTGATGCAAATTCTCTTTGGACCATGAAAGATAGCCTTTGGACGGTGTGGATGATGTCCTTAGAACATGATGTTTTGGGCCATGAATTGTTCAGTGAGGGATTCAGAGGCCACGAAATGATGTTCTCGGTCCATGAAAATAGTGCCTCTAAAACCATGACGCCTTTGAATAATGATATGCAAAGTTGAGAGACCCTCAGGCCATGGCATGGTGTCTTCCAGCTGCCTTTAGACAATGACACCTTTTGATAAATTGGCAATATTTCAGCCTATGAGATGCAATAATATGATGCTAAAATTAACAAGACAAGGCTTACTCTTGTGAGATTGACGTCAGAGCTTAGACCGAAAGAGAAGCAAATAGATATTGCCAGAATAGATCAATATTTATGCAAGGAGGGACAATGTTTAGTCCAATGAGAAGGCGGTACATAGCCTTAAGTGGAATGGATATAGAGCTTAGTCTCATGCAAGATGGGGGACAGGGCTTAGTCCCATGCAAATTGAAGGCAGAGCTTAGCCTTATGCAAATATGAAGGCAGGGCTTAGCCTTATGGAAGGTTCAGGACAGGGCTTAGTCCCATGCAAATGGAAGGCAGAGACTTAGCCTTATGAAAATATGGAGGCAGGGCTTAGCCTCATGCAAGATTCGGGACAAGGCTTAGTCCCATGCAAATGGAAGGCAGAGCTTAGCCTTATGCAAATATGGAGGTAGGGCTTAGCGTCATGCAAGGTTCGGGACAGGGTTTAGTAACATGCAAATGTAAGGTAGAGCTTATCCTTATGCAAATATGGAGGCATGGCTTAGCATCATGCGAGGTTCGGGACATGGCTTAGTCCTATCGAATGGAAGGCAGAGCTTAGCCTTATGCAAATATGGAGGTAGGGCTTAGCCTCATGCAAGGTTCAGGATAAGGCTTATTCCTATGCAAAAAAAAGGCAGAGCTTAGCCTTATGCAAATATGGAGGAAGGGCTTAGCCTCATACAAGGTGGAGACAGAGCTTAGTCACATGCAGGATGCGGGACATGGCTTAGTCCCATGAAAAGAGAAGACAATGCTTAGCCTTATGCAAATATAGAGGCAGTGCTTAGCCTTATGCAAATATGGAGGCAGGGCTTAGCCTCATGCAAGGTGGAGATAGAGCATAGTATCATGCAGGATGCGGGACAGGGCTTAGTCTTATGCAAAGAATGAGTAGCAAATAAGAGTGGAATATTTCTTAGGTTGGGTTATATTTGGTGTCTTATGGCCCGATTGATGGTGATTTTTCTGCGTGTATATATTTGCTAGTGCTATTGTTATGTCAGATGTGCCTGCGCTCAGTGAAAAGTTGTAAGTTTCATAAGGGGAGGTTGTCCGTGCCCTTGTCTATTGGCCTTGCTTCTCCGTTATGGATGCCTTGTCCGAGTTTCCCTGGGTAACACCTATCTGTTACGAAAATAGAGTGTTTGAAAATATGCAATTATTGATAAAAGAAGAGTTATTTTTGAAACATGGGAAAATATAAAATAATTTTTGATGAACTAGTGACTATAACATGTTTCAGAGACATCGCAGCTTTCTCGTGTTAAAATTTTAAGGGTCCTCCTCAAAATTCAACACCAGTTTGGTAGATGATCCTTCAGCTATTTGCAAGCAACGAACTCGTTGAACCTTTCTCGTAATTTTGAGAAACCTTCTCAAAATTCTGCCCCAGTTTCTTAACTAATTTCTAATTTTCTGGCATGCAATATGGTTGGCTGGACTCGCTCCGAAATTTTGAGGGTCCTCCTCAAAATTCTTCCCCAATTTCTGATTCTAGGGGAAATAGAAATTTTATTATGGTATGACCGAACCCACAGGGTTGCCAACGTATCCCTTCTTAAATGGGAATCAGGTCAAGCGTAGTTCAATTACATCTGATGAAGAAATGTAAATAGTCTAAACATATTATCTTTTAACTGCGTCTAAATTGATTGGTTTTAGCCAGACTTCTCCGTCCATTTATGCAAGTATGGGCGCTCCTCTTGTTAGCGTTATGTGAACCATATAAGGACCTTGCCGATTGGTCCAGAATTTCCCTTTGGCTTTATCTTGATGTGGAAGATCTTCTTCAGCACCAGCTGTCCTGGTGCAATCTGTCTTGGTTTGACCCTTTTGTTGAAAGCTATAGACATTCTGTTTTGATAAAGTTGATCGTGACATACTGCGTTTATTCTTTTTCCATCTATAAGGGCCAACTGCTCATAACAACTTCTTATCCATTTTGCGTCGCTGAGTTGGGCTTCCTGTATGATCCTTAGACAAAGAATCTCAAACTCGGCTGGGATGACAACTTCGGTACCATAAACCAGTAAGTAAGGAGTTTCTTCGATCGATGTGCAAATTATAGTGTCGTACCCCAACAAAGAAAATGGTAGCTTCTCATGCCATTGTTTGTGGTTTTCTACCATCTTCCTTAGTATTTTCTTGATGTTTTTGTTGGCGGCTTCTACAACTCCATTCATATGAGGTATGTACAATGTAGAGTTCTTGTGCTTGATTTTGAAAGTTTCACACATGGTTTTCATAAGATCACTGTTGAGATTGGCTGTATTATCAGTGATAATGGAAACGGGAACTTTGAATCCGCAAATAATATGACCCTTGACAAAGTTTGATACGACTTTCTTGGTTACAACTTTGTAGGATGCAGCCTTGACCCATTTTGTGAAGTAGTCAATGGCCACTATAATAAACCTGTGCCCGTTTGAAGCAGTGGACTCGAATGGACCGATGACATCCATTCCCCCAAACGGCGAATGGCCAAGGGGATCTTGTTGCATTGAGTTTATTTGGCGGCAATTTTATCATATCGGCATGTACTTGACATTGGTAGCATTTGCAGACATACTAGATGCAATTTGTCTCCATAGCCATCCAAAGGTAACCAGTGTTGACACCTAATTTTTCCATACATATATTTTTCGATATGTAAAATACTTTCAAAACAGCATATTTGTGCATATATAAGTATATCCAAGTATTTTATTATTTTTTTCACAATTTTCAAAGATTTAAATTGATTTATTTTTCCCTTTATTATCTATAAAATCTCAATAATTTCTTCCAAAACTATCATTTTGGTAATTTACCTATTGTGTTAACATATTTATGTTAAAATATACCCAAGAGAATTTTTATACATTTTTATAAATTTATTTATTATTTTTTAAAGATAAATATATAATTGCAATATTAGCCTCTTTTAAAATTTAATATTGTTTATGTTCACAAGATTAGGTCTGGTACTTTTGAATAATTACATATGTACTATAAATCATTTTAGTACCTTTAATTTACTTACAGAAACAGTTTAATTTTTTTTTATAAATTAAAATAGGGAAAAGTGGCTATTTAAATTATAGCTAGATTGGCATTTCAATTACAACCTAAATTAAACCCAACCTAGCCCAATTTCTATTTAAATTACCCGACCCAGGCCGCAAATACACCAACCCGACCCGGGTCTTGTTAAATCATGGTCGTTGATCAAAACATATCTCTCATTTCATAATTAAACTAACCTATACCCGCAAAACCTAATTCATTTTCATGACCAATCCCGCCGTCCTAAAATCCTCGCTACTCTCAATCTCTCTAAACCTAACCCTAATCTTCAACCGCCGACCTCCCATCTCCGGCCATCTCCTGTCACCTCTCATCATCTCTTAAGCCTCCAATGGCTTCTCTCATGCCACGCTCTTCTCTGAGGCCTTCAAGGGCCCTGGGCCACACCGAATTGCATCTAGGGTTTTTCATTTTTCTATTTTTGGCTACTTCAGTATAATTTCGAGCAAAATCATGTTATACTTGTTACGATCTTTGAGGTCCTAAGTAGGTTCTTCCGTTTCTGTCTTGGTTTCCTTTGTAACCCTAACTTTGTCAGAATCTCTTAAGATCTGTGCTATTTTTGGAAATCTAAGTCTGTTTCTTTCTATGTCTTTACACTATTCTCAATCTTCTTCTGAAAAATCATCAATTTCAAGTTGTTTTACTTTCTTTTTAAAGATAGCGGTTTTCAAAATTTCTTCTACACTCTTTTTAAACCGAATCTCTATGTTGTAACTTCTATATCTCGAATGATTCTGTGTTTTTACTCTTCTTTCAACTCGTCTATGTTGAAAACCCTAACTTTTTAGCCTCAACCTTAGGTTTCTGAGTTTTTTTCCGGATAGTATGTTCGGTTAATCTGTGTGTTTCTATGATCAGTGACTTTTGTCCTATGTTGCTTTGTTAGGGTTCCATATTATGGTTATCCTTGCCTATTGTGTGATTTTGCCTTATTTTTGTTCACGAATGCATCTAATTCTTCACTTCTCCAACCTGTATCATGCTTAAGCCTACTAATTCAAATAATGCTCTGCATGAATCATTCATTTCATATGTGATTCTTGTCCTACTTGACCTCTTAGGTTTTTGATTTGGCTTACCATGTGTCCGTTTTTATAGAATGTGGGTAAATCAGTGTTATCTCCCATTCTTTCATCTTTGAATCCTATGATTGATCTTTCACTGTTTTCGCATGATTATTTTACTGATTTTTACCTTGTAGAATATTCTTCTGACCTTATTCTATGGTTGACTATGCTATTAATTTATTGTTATATTATTTCCTTTATTAGAACCTTATGAACCTAGCTCTAATTGTTTACTTTGTGCCTACTATATTTGAAGTATTTCCTTATCTATTATGCTCCAGTTACCATTGATTTCTTTCCTTATTTGCTACCTGTTCTTACCGTTCTAATTGATTCCCTTAATTAAAGGAAGTACTTATACTGATTTGATACTAATTGATACCTAGTTCCATAATTACTGCTTGACTTTGATTCTTACCTTATTATTCTGCCTAGCTTCAGACTATATATATGCTCTCTCATTAACGAACATAGGACGAACTTTTTTTGGTTCTGAACACACACTTACACTCAAAAAAAAACTCTCTCTTGGTTATTACTACTTGTTCTAGTGTTTGCTTAGTCGGTTGAAAGCAGAGGCTAGACTTTGAAGTCCTGCTTACTTTCTGTACTGCACGTTACTTCTTTAACTGGTATTTTGTGATTAATTTTTCAGCATCAATAACAACATGTTTCTTTCTGTTTCTTTCCTTCAAGTTTGCCTCCTGTTTGTATTTAAATAATTCCATTATTAATGCATGCTATGTTTTGCCTTTCTGTCTAAGTAAATGCTTTTGTTATTTATCATAGCTTGTGGACTTTGAATCCCTATCTATAATGTAGTTGGTATCTGTGGTCAGTTTGGGGCATGACAGCATTGAACATTGCTGTTCATGACCCAAACTTGATCCTTTTGGGATCACAAACTCCATGTTTCCCTTATCTGTTGTGTGTTCTTGTTGATTTACAGGTATGTCAGCACTTCCTATTGCTGTCCATGCCCAAAGTTAACCCATGCCTAAGTGTATAGGCTCCTTGTAATGGATTCCCAATCCCCTGCCCCCTTTTGTGAATTTATTGATTATCTGAAATGTTAATGGTTGTCTTCCATCACCCTTTCCCTATCTTTTATTCCCTCAGCCCTTAAAACTCAGTTCCTCCAGTTTCACTATCTTCTTAGAACTGAAGTTCTGCCCCCTTCGTGTGAGCCTTGCATTGGTACCCCATGAGCTCTCTTTGAACTTGGACACACGAGGGCTGGCATTTCCACACTGCGCTCATCTCTATTTTGGTTGTGTAACTTGGGTGTAAGCACTTCCCGGGGTCCTATTGAGGCTCTTAGGGAACTCTGACACACCCAGGTCTGAGAAAGGCTTTGAAATCAATGGCATTGGCAATGATACGGTTCCTTGCATATCGCAGATTGGAAGTCAAATTAGGCTTTCCTATGGTTGTAGCTTTTTCTTTCATTCTTTCTTTTCTAATTTATTATATTTGGTTTGTAATAAGTTGTAATAAATATTTAGGGTTGGGTGATCATGTATTGTCAAGGGTAGAAAGCACGCCTATAGGATTGTTTTAAATTCTTTTGTTCAATACTGCATCTTAGACACCATGACTATAGGGTTTATCTCAGTTTCTGGTCAATGTCACACCTAGATAACCTGCCTATAACACGTATTTAAATTATGCATGTCACTTAGATGTCATGTTTTAGGTTCTAAATGGCTAAAAATAAGTGTCATGTTCGTAATGCTGAAATCAACAACATATAGAAATCATCCTATAGGGATTCTTAAGTAAATTTGATTTGTTTCATTCACACTCAATGTTAGATATCATGTCCATAGGGTTTAAATCAGCAATAATAGATACCATCACCTACAAAATCTGAAATTGGTCTGTTTTAAAATCAGTCTATTCCGAATCAGTTTTAAAAAGTCTAATTCCTTTACTTAATGAGGTTTAGCAAGCATGCCTATATGATCTCAAACAATTTGTTTTTACTGTTTCGCCACATTCTGAATCAAGTAGATATCATACCTATAGGGACTCTGTCTAAACACTTAGGCAAGCCTTAGGTAATAACAACAGTAAAACTAAATTCGCCTCTGTTAATTAGTAACTGCTCCAGCTAGCAGGCTGGACTGATTTGGGCATCTTATCTGAGGTATCTAATGAATCTGGCTCTGAATCAAAGTCCCCTCATCTTTAGTATTTCAATCAGACCCTAAAAAGTATGTGTAAGTCATGCTAGTTATGTGTTTTTGTTCAAGGAGGTGTATTTGAGCCTGTATTTATTTATATGCTTCCCCAACATGCAGTATGTGTTTTTGTATGTCGCCTTAGATTTTTATCCTTTGAAACCAATCAGCCTAATAACCCTTCCTTTAGGAATAGTAGTCCTAAATACCTCCAGGACTGATAGGAATGGGACGGGTTATAGCATTCAATAGTAATTGAGACCAATCCGCGCTTTAGTACCTTAAACGGGGTGGGAAAGGGTAGATATGGATATGGTGACCGGTGCGCTAATACCACGTGTAGCCCCTCTTTTGAGGAGTGATTATCGGGTATTGCATTGATGTGATCCATATTATAATTAAACCTTGGACCCACTTTCTCTTTCTTTGTCCTAAAAAATATTTTTAACTTCTTTTTAAAAAAAATCAGCCTTTTAATTGCTCTTCCATGTTTGATTATTTCCAAGCGTTTGTGTATTAAAATCCGCTCTTACTTGAGCCTTATTTGTTTACTTGTTAATTGCACCAAATTCATAATAACTGTCTAGCTGGGAACCACACTAGTGGATCCTGAAGGGTGCCTAACACCTTCCCCTTGGGATAATTTCAAAGCCCCTACCCTGTCTCTGGTTATCAAAAGCGTAGCTGTAATTGAATCTTGTAAGGTGTCCTAATGCACTATAAATCATTAGGTTGCGACTCTTCAAATGCAAAACCCAGTTCCCAAATGGAACGAGTTGCCCCATACCCAAAATGTCATAAACCCGATTTTTCCGCCACAACAGCATGGTAACTCTGCTGGGGATTTTTAGGTTTTTACGATTTCAGATTACACTTGTGAATTTGTACTTTCTATTCATATGCAATTACCTGTTTAAATTCTTACAAGCATTTAATTTCTTTTACAAAGCGAAACTGACTTATCTTCTTCTTTTCTTTCTTGCTACTTTACTGCTATAAACTGTTGTATTTACTGCTTTCTTAAACATGAAAATACGTGACAACATGCTTTTAAATTATTTCATAATAATGCTCAACAACATATTCCACTTGTGCCAAACAAATACTATAGCAACACTGATAATGAGTGGTTGTGCTTTTCCTATATCCCACTAAATTCGGTAAGGCATATTTGCCGTAAAACCAGTCGATCAATGGTGTAGTCGATGGTTTCGTACCTTCTCCCTTGAGTTGTCCGCTCAAGGGTACCAGTCTAAAACTCCATAGAAACCTTATTCCGTTTAAAATGTGTATGCATCATGGTCAAACCTAGTTGGGTCAGTTATGTTGTCCACATAATGATCCTTTATGATAGCCTTGTCCAAAGTCCACTGGGTTTCCCTAAACCCAAATGGACATCACCACGTTCTGTGCATTTATTTGGAGAACTAAATACTTCATGCTAATTATTGATATTAAATAGTCGAGTCTGGTGGGGTTAGGGTCTAACCCTTTTGTTTTATAGAAAATGAGGCACGAGGTCCCCAGTTTCGGTATGATTAGCACACCCCCACTCTTGCTAGACTGGTGGAGGAGTCTTCCATCAAATGACCAAATCAATGAGTGGAAAGAGAGAGCCGCCAAAGCTAGCAAAAATTTGGAATATATGGAATACAGTCTGCTGGACTTGGAAGGAAAAGTGAGGAAGAGAGTCACCGACTTCCAGAACTCTGAGGGAAACGAAGGAAAACACCTAGCAAAGGCATTTTTAATGGTGAACCTACGCGAACTGGAGGATTTGATCAACGAGAGTATTCAACCTGAGGAAAGCCCTTCTGGGACCAAGTAGATAAGATTTTATTTTTTGCTTTACAAGTGTAATAAGGCCAATGGCCATTAGTGATTTTCATTTCCTGTTTATTTAGTATCAATCTGGGATTCGTTAATTTTTTATCAATGAAATGAGGCATTTAGCATTCTAGGTTCTCCAAATCAATTTGTTGCTAGGCCTACCTCAGGCACAACGAAGCTCCCAAATTAGGACGCGCTTTATATTCCTGCACTATGTGTTTGAATATTGCATCATTTTTTTTATCCCACCTAACTTGGTTACCTTTTTGTTTTATTTTTGTTTTGTTATTCCCCTCCCCAAAGGTTAGTTCGAGCACTCTAGCAACATCATCCTATTCCACAAGATCCAAGGGCCCTCCACCCACTCCTCATCTAAGTCTTGTTAAGAACTAAAACAAGGGCAAGGTGGAAGATTTGAACAGTTTCAGAAAGAAGAACTCAACTGAATGGGTAGAGATCACTAATGGTCATGGTACTCAGGTTCCTAAGGAAAATGTATCCCAACTTCAACAAAAATTGATAAAGTACCAGGAAGAGCTGGAGAAGGTTCGGAATGTGGCAAGTTTGTCATTCTCGCTCAGCACCCCAAATATCACCTTTCCCAATACTCAAAACCCTACACCACCCCAAAACATCCCAAAGCAACCAAATAATCCCACTCACCATATTATTCCACCAAAGACCCAATGCAACACTTGCCACACGGTGATGGCAGCAATCTTATATAAAGTCGCCAGACTATTCCGGCAATAGAGGGAAGAAAAAAGTTAGGTGGGGAGACCTACCATTACATCGAGCGAGTCAATGCTATTGACAAATATAAATGGTGGGACAACAAGATCGAGAGTATATTGAACTGGAATGGTTACGAACCTAGTAAGAGGCTTGGTAAGAACCTCCAGGGGATTGCTAAACCTATAAAGCTAAAGAAGCACAACCCTACTTTTGGTCTGGGATACGAATACACTTGGGAAGAGTTCAACAACAAGTCGCCTCCATGGCATGGTCCTTACTACCCACTAGAGCAACCAATACTGCACTTAGAGCAGACTTTCCAACAAGCTGACGTCGTCTATGGGACGGACAAAGAAGAGGCGCTCGCAGCAGTGAAAAATTTGTTTTTAGAAGACAATGATATGGATTGCTTTGTTATCCTTGAGGAGGAGGGGGAGGATGGCCCTTCCATACAGGTCGTAAGCAGAGGAGCGCGCCTCAATAACTGGTCTATCAGAACAACCAGAGCCCGGCGAGCCTTAGGGTAGCAAGGCTAAATAAGCATCATGCACTATTTTTTTTAGATGGTTTTTGTTTCGCATTTTGTTCTTGCAATAAGATCTTCAATGTTCAAAACAAGTATGAAATTTATCAAAAGCATTTTGACTTTTCTTATGAATTGACACTTATTACTATTTTTCTTTTATTTACTTCATTTATATAGCATTACTATTACTTAAATTGATGAACCAATGACTGTGACGTGCAATGAGACAACACAACAAATGGACATTGATTCAAAGGAAGATGATATACCAGAGGAAGTTGTCAAAGAAGTAGGGAACTTTAAGAACAGACCGAAGTCCAACCTGGATGAGATAGAAATTGTTAACATAGGAGATGCAGAAAATGTCAAGGAAACACGAATCAGCGTTCATTTTTCGCGATCGAAAAAGAAGGAATACACAAAATTTCTAAGGGAATATGAGGACATATTCGCCTGGACATATGACGATATGACTGGTCTAAGTATGTCTATTGTAGACCATAAACTACCAACTGGTCAGACATGTCCGCCGGTAAAACAAAAGCTCAGAAAGTTCAAGCCTGATATGAGTTTGAAAATCAAGGAAGAGGTCACTAAGCAAGTCAAAGCTAAGGTCCTCAGGGTAGTTGAATACCCGACATGGTTAGTCATCATTGTAGTAGTACTAAAGAAGGACGGGAAGGTCAAAGTGTGTGTTGACTACCGGGATCTCAACTGGGTGAGTCTGAAAGACGACTTCCCTTTGCCAAATATACAAATCTTGATTGAAAATTGCACCAAGAATGAGTTGCAGTCATTCATGGATTATTTTGCCGGTTACCACCAGATCTGGATGAATGAAGAAGACGCGAAGAAAATGGCTTTCATCACTCCATGGGGGATGTATTGTTACAAAATCATGCCCTTCAGCCTAAAGAATGCAGGGGCCACCTACATGAGGACCATTACTACCATTTTCCATGAAATGATACATAGGGAGATAGAGGTATATGTGGATGACGTTATCACCAAATCCAAGAAGGCCACTGATCACATAAGAGATCTGAGGAAGTTTTTCGATTGATTGCGGATGTACAACCTGAAACTAAATCCCTCGAAGTGTGCATTTGGGGTTCCTGCTGGGAAGCTTCTTGGGTTTATTATGAGCCGTAGAGGAATAGAACTAGATCCATCAAAAGTCAAAGCAATTCAATAACTGCCACCACCAAAGAACAAGAAGTGAGTTACTTGGGAAGACTCAACTACATTAGCCGGTTTATAGCATAGTCCACAGTTATCTGTGAGCCAATCTTTAAGATGTTGAAGAAGGACGCCGCTACCAAATGGACCAGCAATTGTCAAAGGGCCTTCGACAAAAGAAAGGAGTACTTGTCAACACCACAAGTCTTGGTCCCGCCTGAGCAAGGTAGACCCCTATTACTCTACATCGCAATACTAGATGGAGCCTTCGGTTGAATTTTGGGGCATCATGACGAAATGGGGACAAAGGAACAAGCCATCTATTATCTCAGTAAAAAGTTCACTCTATATGAGGCTCGGTATTCTCTTTTGGAATGCACCTGTTGTGCTTTGACTTGGGTCACTCAGAAGCTAAGGCATTACTTCTGTGCCTATACTATGTATCTCATATCAAGTTAGCCAAGTGGCAAATCCTGTTAAGTGAGTTCAACATTGTCTACATAACTTAGAAGGCGGTCAACTGACAAGCACTGGCAGACCACCTTGCTGAAAATCCCGTGGATGGAGAATATGATCCTTTGAAAACATGTTTTCCTGATGAAGAGGTATCATTCATAGCAGAAGCCATTGTAGAATCCTATGATGGTGGGAGAATGTTCTTCGATGGAGCAAAAAACTTAAAATGAGATGGCATAGGAGTGGTTTTAGTATCAAAAATCGGTTAACACTATCCAGTGTCTTCCAAACTCAGATTCCCCTTCACCAACAATATGGTCGAATAGGGAGCCTGCATCTTAGGGCTCAAGATGGCCATTGACATGAACTTGCAAGAGCTGCTAGTGATCGGAGATTCAGATTTACTCATACACCAGGTGCGTGAAGAATAGGAAACCAAGAGCTCCAAGATACTCCTGTATCGGCATCATGTGCATGAGTTGAGAAAGAGGTTCAAAAAGACAGAATTCTGACATGTTCCCAGAATCTATAATGAATTATCTGATGCATTGGCTGCCCTATCATCCAAGATACAACATCCCGATGAGAATTTCATTAATCCCATACCGGTGAAAATTCATATAAGCCAGCTTATTGTGCCCATGTGAAGAGGAAGCAGACGGAAAACCTTGGTTCCATGATATTAAGGAATATTCAGCAAAATGAGATTACCCGGAGCTTGCCAATCATACCTGAAAGTGCACGCTGCGGAGGTTGTCTAACAGTTTCTTTCACAGCAGAGGAATGTTGTATAGGAGGACTCCTGATTTGGGATTATTAAGGTGTGTCGTCTCAAAGGAAGCATCCAAGCTGCTAGAGGGGATTCATGTTAGGACCTGTGGTCCACATATGAATGGTTTTGTTTTAGAAAAGAAGATACTCCGGGCTGGTTACTTTTGGATGACTATGGAGACATATTGCATCCAGTACGTCCGAAAATGCCATCGCTATCAGATTCACGCCGACATGATAAAGGTGCCACCAAATGAGCTCATTTCAACAAGCTCGCCTTGTCCATTCGTCACCTAGGGAATGGATGTTATCTGTCCAATTGATCCCACTTCTTCAAACGGACACAGGTTTATCCTAGTAGCCATCGATTATTTCACCAAGTGGGTCGAAGCAGCATCCTACAGGGCAGTGACTAAGAAGGTCGTGGCAGACTTCGTCCTCGACCGTATTGTTTGTTGATTCAATATCCTAGAGTCGATCATCACTAATAATAGCTCCAATCTCAATAGTGACCTAATGAAAGGAATGTGCAAAACTTTCAGAATCAGCCACAAGAATTCCACAGCCTACATGCCTCAAATGAATAGAGTTGTGGAAGCCACCAACAAGAATATCAAGAAGATATTAAGGAAGATGATAGAAAAGCTCAAACAGTGGCATGAGAAGTTATTGTTTTCTTTATTGGGGTATCGCACCACGGCCTGCACATCGACTGAGGCAACACATTATATGCTGTTTATGGTACAGAAGCCGTCATTCCTGCCAAAGTAGAAATTCCTTCCTTAAGGATCATACAGGATTCCGAGCTTGACAACGCAGAATGGGTAAATAGTCAATATGAGCAGCTCGCTCTTATAGATGGGAAAAGAATGAATACAATATGTCATGGTCAACTTTATCATAACAAAATGTCCAGAGCCTTCAATAAGAGAGTCAAGACGAGACAGTTCAGACTAGGGCAGATGGTGTTAAAGAAAATTTTTTCGCATCAAGATGAAGCCAAAGGGAAGTTCTCTCCCAACTAGCAAGGTTCATACATAGTTCACCAGGTTCTGACAGGAGGAGCCCTTATACTTGCATAAATGGATGTAGAAGTTTGGCCAAAGCCGATTAATTCTGATGCAGTCTAACGCTACTATGTGTAATCTTTATGTTTTCCCCATATGATGTAATTGAACAATGCCTGACCTGATTTTTGTTTAAGAGGGGATACGTAGGCAGCCCTATGGGTTCGGTCACAATTTAATAAAATTTTCATTTCCCCCCGAAATCGAAATTTGGGGCAGAATTTTGAGGAGGACCCTCAAAATTCCGTCGTAAGAGAGGTTGAAATATCTCAAACCGCGTCACATTCATTTGTTCATCTAAAAAAATATTTTAATTATACATTTATGTTTTACTTTTACCAAATCATGCATGTCTATCATCAAAACTACTTTGTTCAGCGATGCTACCCTAGTGACACATAACGTATCACCAGATTGAAGCCAAGCAGGTCAAGAAAAGCCAGCGGGGATACGAATTAACCTCCCTTTTTACAAAACTCACGATTTTCCTTTGGATGCAGGCACCTGGATTGTGAAATCATCCAAACATACTATACACTCATGAGATAAATATTGTTCAGGAATAAAAACTCTCAAGACCGTTGCACTTACCCACATTCGCTATCCACACGCACCAGTGACATTCCGTGTGTCATAATTACCCCAGCAGTCATAATATCGCAACCTGCTATCAGCTAAGAAAGCTCCATTACCATTTTCCATTTTACTTCTTGCATAAGGCTACTATTCTGCCTTCTGAGACTAAACGCTGTCTCCATCTGCATTTTTGCATTGTATAAGGCTACTATTCTGCCTTTCGAGACTAAATGCGGTCTCCATCTGCATTTCTGCATTGAATAAGGCTACTATTCTACCTTCCGAGACTAAACGCTGTCTCCATCTGTATTTCTGCATTGTATAAGGCTACTATTCTATCTTCCGAGACTAAACATTGTCTCCATCTGCATTTTTGCATTGCATAAGGCAACTATTCTGCCTTCCGAGACTAAACGATGTCTCCATCTGCATTTCTGCATTGCATAAGGCTACTATTCTACCTTCCAAGACTGAATTCTATCTCTATCTACATTTTTGCATTGCATAAGGCTACTATTCTGCATTCCGAGACTAAACGTTGTCTCCATCCATATTGTATGGGCTGAAAGATTGCCCCATACCACATTGCATAGCTGAAAGATCGCCACCTACTGCAATGCATGGGCTGAAAGATTGCCCCATACATCTGCATGGCTGAAAGATCGCCACATACTGTATTGCATGACTGAAATATCGCCTCATACTCCATCTGCACGGCTGGAAGATCTCCATATACTTCTTTGCACGGCTGAAAGATCACCTCATACCACATTGCACGGCTGGAAGATCGCCTCACGCCACATTGCACAGCTGAAATATCGCCATATTTGCATGGCTGAAAGATCGCCACATGATACTGCATCCTTCATGGGCTGAAATATCGCCAACTTATCCCAAGGCGTCATTGTTCGGAGGCACCATCCTCATAGCCTGAGAACACAATGTCATGACCTAAGGATAATTTTCAATCTCTTGCATATAATTATTCAAAGGCATCATGGTTTTGAGGCACCATTTTCATAGCCCGAGAGCTTTATTTCATAGCCTGCAAATCCTTTGTTACATGTTTCATGGCCCAGGACATCATCCTAACCGTCTGAAAGAAACATTCATGGTCCGATGGGAACTTGCATCATGTCTAATTTAATGCAAAATATACACTTGTATTGTTTCTATTTGTAGGTAAAATCGGCAGGCAACGGCCATCCCGGCAGGAGCCCGCTTCGCTGCCCATAGCCACATCAAGCCTGACCATTCGAGTAAGCTACTCACTTGACCAGCCCGAAATATTGCATCCGTCGGCATACTCCACTGACGGATGTTGAACTACATACGGCCTGATTCCTGTAAGACCAGGGATATGTAGGCAGCTCAGAAGCCAGGGTGTGGCCTGAACCTCTCCCAAACCATTTCGCTCGATCAAAATTGGCCATCATATCTTTACCCGAAAATTCTTTCATCATTCCCGGGTAAATAGGGGTAGCTGTTGACACCCAATTTTTCCTACGTATATTTTACAATATGCAAAATACTTTCAAAACATCATATATGTGCATATATAAATATATCCAAGTGTTTTATTATTTTTTTACAATTTTCAAAGATTTAAATTGATTTATTTTTCCCTTTGTTATCTATAAAATCTCAATAATTACTTCCAAAACTATCATTTTGGTAATTTTCCTATGTATTCTCATATTTATATTAAAATATAGCCAAGGGAATTTTTGTACATTTTTACAATTTTTTTTTCTTTTTTGGCAATCCGCTAGGCAAGTGCCTAGGGCTAGTTTTTATTTATATAAAAAAAGAATTACAAAAGTCATGATATCCTACAAAATGAAAGGAATAACAATTTTGAACTTAACATAGCATAATATCAAAAATGATATCACATTAATGCTATTAAACTTTGTAAGATTAAAATCTAGGTCAAGGACCATTGTTGTTGTATATCCAGTCCATTGAAGCCCAATTCAAATATGTACCATGCTGATTGTATCTGTAGTCGTAATCTACTTCAATTACTGACCAGTGTCACGATTTGCCTAAATAGCCACATTAACCATGCGTGGACTATGAAATGCATCCCCAGCAAATGCCTCATTGACCAAGAAGTCCCATGTGCAAGAATTTACTTGCTTGGAAATCGTACCATCGATTCCACCACATTGGCATGACCTGACAGAAAGCATGACACCTCGATATTCCCATGTTTGCATGCCTGTTTTCATATGGAAATTGCACGCCCCAGCTGCATTGTAACTTGAAAACTCCCAGTACCATTTGCGTGCGTCAAGAGTTCACGTTTCTGCATATTCCAGCATTGAGACAATAGTGCAATAAACAATCCAAAAAGCTGCGTGATACTACAATTTCCTAGATGCATTTAAAAAGTTCAAAAAGCTTCATTGGCCTTTGTTTCCAACTTTACCATGCGTGGATTAAAAAAAATCCCAAAGCTGCATTGGCTTCCCCATCCAAAGCAATTTCAAAAGACGCACACCCCATCCATGCGCATGCCTTAGCTTCACATGGGGCAGAGACCTTGAAATTAAATGAACTAAATACCTATGTGCATGCCATGAGACTTTTCCTTCCAATTGTTTAATGGCCAGATTCTCCTCGAAATTACGCACTTTTACACCATGCTATTTGATTCCAAATGATGTCCACATTGTCTTCCCTATGTGAATAAACAATTAGAAATATACTCGAAATCCCACACCCCATAATGCTGGTTCTATAGCGTGACTGTTGAGACCATTTCCTCACCTTTGCACGTTGTCCAGCACTTTGACTAGACATGCGTGTATTAAAAAATTCCAAAGCTGCCAATGGATTATTTTAATACCCAAGCCTGAAGTTCCCATCCATGATCCATCATTGACCACTTTTCGTGGATTAAGAAATTCACACTCAGAGATGCCAATGAACACAAGCGTGTAGTGCAAAAAATGTGTCCAAAGCCTTTTGATTCTCTCGATTTCTGTTCCTCCAAATTATGCATGTGCTTAACATTATTGTGATGCTGGTGCATATGGTGTTGAGATACCAAAGTCTTTCTCCATCTCCTGTAATGCTGGTATTTTGCTCACCATATATCATTGCCTTGTTTCTGGTATTACCAAATTGCATCGAGCAATTAAGGTTCAATGCATCGTTTGATTCATCTGTTTCCTTCTGAAGCACTCTCATTCTGTGTTTGATATCCAGTCAATGTGTACATACATGTACGTTTTTCCTGGCACCTTTGTGATATCCTCAATCGTTGTGAAGAAGCTGCATGCGTCCATGTTACTTACTCACTAGTGATATTCTTTCCTGGGAATGAACACAAGGTACTAATACCACCCAAATTGATTTAGTATTTTTAAAGAAATTATTTTATTATTTTTTAAATTAAAATATGGAAAAGTACACCAACCCGACCTAGCCCAGTTTCTATTTAAATTACCCAACACAGGCCCCAAATACGCCAACCTGACCCGGCTCTTGTTAAATCATGGCCGTTGATCATTTTTATCAATGGTCCATATCTCTCCTTTCCTAATTAAACTAACCAATAGCCCCAAAACCTAATTCATTTTCGCGACAAACCCCGCAGCCCTAAAATCCTCTCTGCTCTCAAACTCTGTCAACCTAGCCCCAACCTTTAACCGCCAACCTCCCATCTCCAACCATCACCGGTCAACTCTTATCGTCTCTTAAGCCTCCAATGGCTTCTCTCATTCCACTCTCTTCTCTAAGGCCTTCAAGGGCCCTAGGCCACATTGAATTGCATCTAGGGTTTTTCATTTTTCTGTTGTCGGCTACTTCAGTGCGATTTCGAGAAAAATCATGTTGTACTTGTTATTATATTTGAGGTCCTAAGCATATTCTTTCGTTTCTATATGGGTTTCCTTTGAAATCCTAACTTTGTTAGAATTTCTTATGATCTGTGCTATTTTTGCCAATCTAAGTCTGTTTCTTTCTATGTCTTTACACTATTCTCAAGCTTGTTCTGAAAAAATCATCGATTTCAAGTTGTTTTACTTTCTTTGAAAAGTTAGGGTTTTTCGAAATTTCTTCTACTCTTTGTTTAAACCGACTCTTCCTTGTTTAACTTCTATATCTCGAACGATTCTATATTTTACTACTTTTTCAACTCGTATATGTTGAAAACCCTATCTTCTTAGCCTCAACCTTGGGTTTCTAAGTTTTGTTTTGATAATATGTTCGGTTAATCTGTGTGTTTCTATGATTTTGTGACTTTTGTCCTATGTTTGCTTTGTTAGGGTTCCATATTATGGTTATCCTTGCCTATTGTGGGATTTTGCCTTGTTTTGTTCACGAATACTTCTGATTCTTCACTTCTCCTACCTGTATCATGCTTAAGCCTACTAATTCAAACTATGCTCTGCAGGAATCTTTCATTTCATATGTGATTCTTGTCCTACTCAACCTCTTAGGGTTTTGATTTTGCTTACCATGTGTCTGTTCTTATAGAATGGGGGTAAATTAGTATTATCTCCCATTCTTGCATATTTGAATCCTATGATTGATCTTTCACTGATTTCGAATGATTATTCCATTGATTTTTATCTTGTAGAATGTGTTTCTGACCTTATTCTATGGTTGACTATGGTATTAATTGATTGTTATATTATTTACTTTATTAGAACATTATGAACCTAACCTTAATTGTTTACTTTGTGCCTACTATGTTTGAAGTATTTCCTTATCTGTTATGCTCCAGTTACCATTGATTTCTCTCCTTATTTGCTACCTGTTCTTACCGTTCGAATTGATTCCATTAATTAAAGAAAGTACTTATATACTGATTTGATACTAATTGATACCTAGTTCAATAATTACTACTTGACTTTGATTCTTACCATATTATTCTACCTAGCTTCAAACTATATATATGCTCTCTCATTAACGAACACACGATGAACTTTTTTTGGTTCTGAACACACACTTACACTCAAAAGAAAACTCTCTCTTGCTTATTAATACTTGTGCTACTATTTGCTTATCCGGCTGAAAACCAAAGCTATACTTTGAAGTCCTGCTTACTTCTTTACTGCACTTTTCTTCTTTAACTCATATGTTCTGATTAATTTTTCAGCATCAACAACAACATATTTCTTTGCTATTTCTTTCCTTCCAGTTTGCCTCCTGTTTGTATTTATATAATTCCATTATTAATGCATGCTATGTTCTGACTTTCTGTCTGAATAAATTCTTTTATTATTTATCATAGCTTGTGGACTTTGAATCCCTATTCGTAATATTTTTGGTATTTGTGGTTGGTTTGGGGCATGACATCACTGAACATTGTTGTTTATGATCCAAACTTGATCCCTTTGGGATCACAACCTTCATGTTTCCCTTATCTGTTGTGTGTTTTGGTTGATTTACAAGCATGTCAGCACTTCCTATTGCTGTCCAAGCCCAAAGTTAACCCATTCCTAAGTGTAGAGGCTCCTTGCAATGGATTCCTAATCCCCTTCCCCTATTTGTGAAGTTATTGATTCCCTCAAATGTTAATGGCTTTCTTCCATCACCCTTTCCCTCTCCTTAATTCCCTCAGCCCTTAAAACTCTGTTCCTGCAGTTTCTCTATCTTGTTAGAAGTTATGTTCTACCCCCTTCATGTGAGCCTTGCATTGGGACCCCATGAGCTCCCTTTGAACTTAGACACATGGAGGGGTGGCATTTTCACACTGCACTCATCTCTATTATTGTTGCGTAACTTGGGTGTGAACACTGCTCGGAGTCCTATTGAGGCTCATAGGGAACTTTGACACACCCAAGTCTGAGAAAGGCTTTGAAATCAATGGCATTGGCAATGATACAGTTCCTTACATATCTTAGATAGGAAGTCAAATTAGGCTTTCATTTGGTTGTAGCTTTTTCTTTCATTCTTTCTTTTGTAATTCAGTATTTCTTATTTGTAATAAGTTGTAATAAACATTTGGGGTTGGCTAGTAAAAAGGGTTGGGTGATAATGTATGCTTAAGGGTAGAAAGCATGCCTATAGGATTTTTTTAAATTCTTCGCGTTCACTACTGCATTTTAGACACCACGACTATAGGGTTTATCTCAGTTTCTTCATGGTCAATGTCACAGCTAGATAACCTACCTGTAGGACATATTTAAACTCTGCATGCCACTTATATATCATGTTTTAGGTTCTAAATGGATGAAAATAAGTGTCATGTTCGTAATGCTGAAATCAGTAACATATAGAAATCATGCGTATAGGGATTATTAAATAAATTTGATTCATTTCATTCACGCTCAATGTTAGATATCATGTCCACGTGGTTTAAATCAGCAGTAGTAGATACCATCACCTGCAGAATCTGAAATTGGTCTGTTTTAAAATCAGTCTATTCTGAATCAGTTTTAAGAAATCTAATTCCCCTACTTAACGAGGTTTAGCAAGCATGCCTATAGGATCTCAAATAATTCATTTTTACTATTTTGCCTCATTCTGAATCAAGTAGATATCATGCCTATAGGACTCCATTTAAACACTTAGGCAAGCCTTAGGTAATAATAACAATAAAATTGAATTTGCATCTGTTAATTAGTAACTGCTCCAACCAGCAGGCAGGCCTGATTTGGGCTCCTTATCTGAGGTATCTGATGAATCTGGCTCTAAATAAAACTTCCCTCGTCTTTAGTATTTCAATCAGATCGTAAAAAGTATGTGTATGTCATGCTAGTTATGTGCTTTTGTACAAGGAGGTGTATTTAAGCCTGTATTTGCTTACCTGCTTCCCCAACATGCAATATGTTTTTTTGTATGTCGCCTTACATTTTTATGCTTTGAAACCAATCAGCCTAATATCCCTCTCCTTTAGGAATAATAGTCCTAAATACCTCCAGGACGGATAGGAATGGGACGGGTAATAGTATGCAACAGTAATCGAGACCAATCCGCGCTTTAGTACCTTAAACGGGGTGGGAAAGGGTAGATATAGATATGATGACTGGTACAACAATACCATGTGTAGCCCCTCTTTTGAGGAGTGATTACCGGGTATTGCATTGACGTTATAAATATTATGATTAAACCTAGGACCCTCTTTCCCTTTCTTTGTCCTAAAAAATATTTTTAACTTCTTTTTCAAAAAATCAGCCTTTGAATTGCTCTTCCATATGTGTTTATTTCCAAGCGTTTGTGTATTAAAATCTCCTCTTCCTTCTGACTTAGTTTTTTACTTGATAATTGCACCAAATTCCTAATAACTGTCTTGCCGGAACCACACTAGTGGATCCTGAAGGGTGCCTAACACTTTTCCATTGGGATAATTTCTAAGCCCTTACCCTGTCTCTGGTTATCAAAAGCATAGTTGTAGTTGAATCTTGTAAGGTGTCCTAATGCATCATAAATTATTAGCTGGTGACTCTTCAAATGCAAAACCCACTTCCCAAAAGGAACGAGTTGTCCTATACCCAAAATGTCATAACCCTGATTCTTCCGCCGCGAGGAGGGGAAAAAGGGGCCGCGACAACCGGCACTAAGTATTTTCTTGGACAAGACGAAACCATTCATATGCGGGTGGCTGGTCCCAGCATGTATCTCCTCGAGTAGCTTAGAAGCCTATTTTGCGTTCACACATTTTAGCAATCCAAGATCAGGAGTTCTTCTATACAAGTTTCCTCCATTGTGGAAGAAGTGATTGGACAATCTCCGAAGTGTGCATTTTTAGTATGGTTTGCATGGTCCAAGTATTCCCTTTTTTCTAAATACTCCTTGATGTCATGAAGCTATGGTTTTCCATCCGTCTCTTCCTCGACATGAGCACAGTAAGCCGGTTGATTATGGATTCTCACTGGGATGGGATGAAATATATTCTTATCTGGATACTATATCATGGATGACTAGGTGGCCAAAACACCGACAAATTCATTCCGAATTTTGGGAACTTGCCAAAAGTCCATCTTTATGAACCTCTTTCTCAATTCCTATACACGGTGTAGATATTGAAATATCTTAGAATTCTTGGTGGCCCACTCTCCTTGTACCTACTGCACAAGCAAATCTCAATCACCAATTACCATCAACTCCTTAATATTCATGTTGATTGCCTTGTTGATCCCTGATATGCATACTTCATACTCTACTATATTGTTGGTGCAGGAAAATCTGAGTTTAGCAGACACCGGATAATGTTGGCAAGTTTTTGATAACAAAACCGCTCCAATGCACACTCCTTTGAAATTTGCATCTCCATCAACAAACATTTTCCAACCATCGTATGATTCAGTAATGTCATCTCCCTTGAATGACACTTCTTCATCAGGAAAATATTGTGAGCACGTGATTTTTACCCCAAGTAAAAGAATTCCAAGATCAAAATAAATAACTTTTGGTTACAATATTTCCAACTCGTGTGAAATACCAGTGTTGGCTAATTGGATGAATGAAGATAAAAAGGGAATTAATTAGGAAAATGCCATTAAAAATTATAGAACAAATACTAGGAAATTAGGAAAAAAAATAAATGATAATAATAAAATACATCAGAAAATAATAAAATAAATACAAAATTGAAAAATACAAAAAATAAAGCAAAATACTAAAATATAAATACAATAAAAGCTTGGGCCAAATGTTAAAAGATATATGTGGCTTGCCCAAAT
>MU680736.1:31322-43039 GCA_026770625.1 Nicotiana glauca | reverse complement strand
TAATTTGAGTGGGGGATTACCTAACATTTGTTACACATGAAGACAAAAATTTAAAAGTTATTTGTTAAAAAAAAAGTTTAAAAAAAATCTGAAAACAAATAAATTCCCTCAAGAGTACCTACGTTGTCTTAGAGAACCATTTTAATTCTTTTCATTTTCCAATACTTGTCAAGTTCCTCTTTTTCTCTTTTTTTTTTTGTTTTTTTTTATTATCAATAAAATGAAACTAGCTGCACAAAATACTAGTAATATTAGGAAGAGAACTAAATAATTATATTAGAGAAATCCAAATACTATTCAATACTTACAACTTGAAAATCACACTAAACTAAGTAACACCTATTTTTAGAAATTTTTCTTTCTTTGTAAATGAAGATAAAACTTACACTAAAAAATGTGACTTTTTTTTTTTTTAATTTTCTTAAGTAAAATCTATAAAAGCTAACTTAAAATATATTTTCATACTAAAAGTGATGAAAACTCAAATATAGTCAAAAATTAGGTGTTCACAGATCCCATATTATCATTCATAAGTGGTCGGCGTGCCACACGATCCAAATTCATAATTCATAAGTGGTCGATGTGCCACACGATCCCATATTATCATTCATAAGTGGTCGGCGTGCCACACGATCCCAATTCATAATTCATAAGTGGTCGGCGTGCCACACGATCCCATATTATCATTCATAATTCATAACACTAGTAATGTCTCCAAAGGAGGTCCCATTAGGGAAAAACAACAACATAACAGTTAAACCCGGCAAGGGTACAGCTAACATAAGCAACTATCCCGGCAAGGGAACAAGATAATATAATAACCCATCCCGGCAAGGGAGATCCAGCTATAACCAAGCTTATTCAATTTCTACTTAGCATATTTAAATCAATGCTCAGTCTCAACAATTACCGGCTCAGTGTTTAAAAATTTCCAACCAAGTCCTCATAAACAACAATTAAGAATTCGATAATTTAGCAATTCAGGACTCACGGTCATGCTCGACTCTAGTATATAGATACTCGTCACCATGCCAATACACCGTACTCCACATTTAGCAAGTAACAATTAGTACCCTAATCCTAATTCATCAAGCCAAAGTTAGAAGAAACACTTACCCCGAAGGTTTACGGCCGACTCAATCCTTAGCAATGCCTTTTCCTTTTGAATTTGGCTCCAATTCAATCGTATCTATACACAATTGATTTAATATCATCAATAATACTTCACAAACTAATCTAAATGGCTAATTATATGTTCTACAACATTCTGCCCGGAATAGTAAAAATCGACCCCGGGCCCACGTGGTCAAGGCACGAGGTTCGAACCATTTTTCGGTCACCCATAACCCCACGAGTTCAAATATATAATTTGTTCTTAAGTTAGACCCCAAAACGAGGTCTAAATCACAAATTCTTTGAAAACCCTAACTAGACCCAATTCTCTAATTTTCTACCTATTTTCACATGTTTAGGCCTAAGAATTTGATTGATGTTGATGAAAAATGAAGAAGACGAGTTAAACAATACTAACCCAAGAAAGTTTGTTGAAGAATCGCCCAAAAATTGCCCGAAAAGCTATTGGAGAAGAGAGAGTTTTGAGAAATGGGATATAATCCCGTATCTGTTTTGTTTTGAGTTTTGAGAAATGGGATATAATCCCGTATCTGTTTTGTTTTTCAGAACTTAAAATCACTGGGCGTAATTTGCTCTATGCGATTGCAGGGCCTGGGATGCGATCGCATAGAGTATGGTCTGATGGGCAGTGCGATCGCATAAGGACATATGCGAACGCATAGAAGGAAAAATGAGGGGGGCTGACTTCGCTCTATGCGATCGCGGAGAAGCTATGCGATCGCATAGAAGGAATTCTAGGCCTCAAGATTTACTCTATGCGATCGCGGAAGAACCAATGTGATCGCATAGAACAAAAACCTGGACACCAGCAACCAGCAAAAACACCAGATTTTTCTAAGTCCAAAACACTCCGACATCTATCCGAAACTCACCCGAGCCCTCGGGGCTTCCATCCAAACACACACACTAACTCAACAACATTCTACGAACTTACTCGAGCGATCAAATTACTAAAATAACATCAAAATCAAAGAATCAACCCCCAAAACTCATAATTTTATTTCCAAGTTCATCAACCTTCAACTTTAGATATATAGGTCCAAAACACGTCAAACGACGTCTGATTTCGACCAAATTTCACAGAAAGCGCTTAACGCATATTTAAGACCTGTACCGGGCATCGGAACCAAAATACGAGCCCGATACCTATATTTTCTAGCTCATTTTCATTTCTATTTTTCCTTAATAATTTCAGGAAAATAATTTAACAGAAAAATTCTTTTACCGGGGTTCTGGACCTCGGATTTCGACTCCGGGCACATGCCCGAGTCCCATATTTTTCTACGGACCTCCCGGGACCATCACATCACGGGTCCGGGTCCGTTTACTCAAAATGTTGACCAATGTCAACTATATTAATATTAATATTATAATTCTTCAAATTTTTCACATAATTCACATATTTTAACATAAAAACTTTCCGGCTTCGCGCTTGGACTGCGCACGCAAATCGAGGCAACCAAAAGTATGGTTTTCAAGGCCTCGAAAGTACGGAAAAAGGGAGAAATACGGTGATGACCTTTTGGGTCGTCACACTTTGACACGCCTCAAGCTAATTCATATTCTCCATAACCAATATTTTTTCCAATGTTTATATGAAATTTACCTACTGTGACGACCCGTCCCGTTGTCTCATGTGTTACTGCTCTGTTTTTCCTGTTTTATGCTTCTTCATGTTTCATTATCAGTATGTGGTGTGTTAGAGTTGAATTGGATTGGTATTGGTAGAAAATGAGACACTTAGCCTCTTTAAGGAAGGCTTAAGCTGGAAAAGTCAACACCCGGATATGATTTTTAGTGTTTTGGTTAGCTTCGGGGGATGATCTGTGACTTAGGAGCATGATCGAAATTTATTTTGGAGGTCCGATGTAGAATTAGGCTTGAATTGGCGAAGTTAGTATTTTGGCGAAATCCGGTTGATAGGTGAAATTTTGATCTGAGGGTCGGAATGGAATTCCGATAGTTGTTGTAGCTTCATTAGGTGATTATGGATGTGTGTGCAAAATTTCAGGTCATTCGGACATCGTTTGGTTGGGTTTTCGATCGAATGCGTGTTTCGGAAGTTTTGAAGAAACTTTGGCTTGAATCCGATGTGAATTGATGATTTTAGTGTCGTTTGATGTGTTTTGATGATTGGAAGGAGTTCGTATGATATTTTGGGATATGTTGGTGCCTTAGGTTGAGGTCCAGGGGGCCTCGGGGTGATTTCGGATGGCTTAACGAAAGTTTTGAACTTGGACGTTATTGCATATTTTTGCCCAGCTGTTGCAGACCTTTGTGTTTGTAGCCTTAGGAATGCGTTCGCGATGAGGAGTTGTGCAGACCATCGCGTTCGCGAGGGCTGCTTCACATTCGCGTAGAAGGGGCCTGGGACGCTGCCTGATTTGTTCATCGCGTTCGCGATTGGTTGAACGCGTTCGCGTAAGAGGATGAGCCGGAGCATCACGTTCGAGGACCTGGAGTCACGTTCGCGTATAGGAAATTTGTGGTCAACGGAATCTTCTCATCGTGAGCGCGGAGGTGTTGACCGCGTTCGCATAAGGGAAAATCTGGGCGTCCAGAGGGGTTTTTATAATATTTCATCAGCGAGCTTTTGTCATTTTCCTCCATTGTTGAGCGATTTTGGAGCTTGAGAGAGTAAATTGAAGAGGGATTCAAGGAGGGTTGATTGAAAGTAAGATTTTTGAACCTAAAACGCGATTATATTTTGAAATTGGTCTAGAAATTCTTGGAAATTAAGCTTAAAATAGATGAACTAGGGCCTGAGTTTCTGATATTTCAAATTGGGATTTGATAGGCCATTTGAGCTCGGATTTGGGAGTTCTTCATATGTATGGACTCGTGGCGAGATGAAGAATCTGGTAATGTAAGTTTTGTAATTTTTCGAGAGGCGGGCTCAGGGCTCGGGTTTTTGCTAGTTTCGAGATCTTTGCTATTTTTCGATTATTTTCGATCGGGTATTGTTCCCTTAGCATATTGTGATGTATTCGCTCTAATTTTGGGTTAGATTCGACGTGCGTGGAGGCCGATTTGAGGGCAAAGGCATCGCGAGCTAGAGATTTCACCTGTACGAGGTGAGTAATGAGTGTAAACGATATCCTGAGGGTTGGAAACCCCGGATTGCACATCGTAGTGCTATATTGAGGTTACTTGCACGCCGGATAATGGGCGTATGGTAGAGCACCACTGGGGATTGTGACTTGGTCCTTCCCAATTGATTAATTTACCACGTATTTGACTGGAATTTATTTGTTATCACTGTTGTTTGGATTGATTGCCGTATTTGGGCTTCGTGCCAACTATTTGAACCCTTTGGGGATTATTTTCACTGTCTTCCTCACTGTTTTGACTTATTACTTGAACTCATTCATACTATTTCTCCACTACTTTACAACTCAGCAACTTTTACTCATATTGAGTCTTAAATGATAATTTAAATGATAATTCGGGCTAAGGACAATTGTTTTACTAGTGCCCGAGGGGCTTGTGATGATATTCTGACTGAGTGCGGCCGAGGGCTGGATGTGACGATACACGGAGGGATGTGAGGCCTAGGGCCTGGATGTGAGGATTATATATGGATCGGACTGCACGCTGCAATAGTATATTATATAGATCAGACTGCACACCATACTAGTATATTATATGGATCGGACTACACGCTGCAGTATGTATATATTGTATCGGACTGCACGCCGTAGTGATATATAGTGCTTGGGCTGTAGGAGCCCCTCCGGAGTCTGCACCCACATAGTGAGCGCGGGTACCCATATGGATCGGGCTGCATGCTGCAGCGAGCTATGGATTGGGTTGTACGCCGCAGCGATATGTGGATCGGGCTGCGCCCCACAGCGGTTATTATGTGATACTATTTTTGAGAGTGATTTGAGAGAGAGCCCGAGGGGACGAGAGTGTTGTGGAGAGTGAGCCCGGGGGGCTGGCTTAGTTTGAGATATTGCCCGAGGGGCGAGCGTTTATGTGCTCATTTTGCATACTTCTTACCTTTTTACCTGTTGTAGTGTGGTATTTGTGCCCGAGGGGTGGATTTTCTGGGCTAATCAGCACTTACTATTTTGAAAGCATTTTCGTAATTATTGAAAAGACCATTTTCGAAAGAGATTTGAACTGAGCCGAAACATTTCTAAAGATTTCACTGATTTCACTATTTTCTCAGAAATCGTACCTGGCTTCTGTATAGCATGTTGGTTGCTTTACGTGATTTCTGGATGCTCAGTTATTATGTACTTTTATTACTCACTGATTTGGAGTACTCACTTTACTCCCTGCACCTCGCGTGCAGATGCAGGTATTTTTCACTCAGTAGCGGGTTTTGAGCTGGTTGAAGGTATTGCTATTATAGCTGAGCAGAGTGACAGCCAGCGTTCGCGGCACCAGACTTCATATTTTGAACTCCAGATTTTATTATATATATATTATTGGCCCTGTAGTGGTGTTCTGTCTTTTTTATTTGCTCGTGACTTGTGTCACCCCGGTCGGGTTGTGTTGGATTGTAAATACTGGTTATTATTGTCGTTAAGTTGTATTTATCTATTCAATATGTTTAATAATTATTAAAGAGACGATTTGGGTTAGTTGGCTGGCCTTGTATTCACGAGAGGCGCCATCACGACCGGTTTGGAAATTGGGTCGTGACAAGTTGGTATCAGAGCCTAGGTTACTAGGTCTCACGAGTCATGAGCAGGTTTAGTAGAGTCTCGCGGATCGGTACGGAGACGTCTATATTTATCCTCGAGAGGCTACAGAACCTTTAAGAAAACTTCCCATTCTTGGAACTCTTATCGTGCGTACTTGATTCAGCTTGGAATATAACCCTTGAAATTCCTTCCTCACGTCGCTATGCGCACATGAGCGCCCAGTATTGTATGTGCCTGGATGGCTAGTGATTCCCCGATCAGGGGGCGAGATGTGATCTCTGTGAGTTTGATGTTGGGCCAGTCTGGAGGACTTAAGGCCGGATCTTTGCCTATGGCTTGAGCACCGAGGTGCTGATTGTGTGAGCAAGTGTTTTAAACTTATATGTTCGATATTGTCCCTATTAGCCGGAAAGGTGGTTTGGTATTCATGTGATGAGTATGTTAGTACTGCGAGATGTATCTATATGACTTGGTAGTGACGAAAAATTCTATTGAATGATAGATGAGCTGTTAAGTGTTCGATTCCTATTGTGATTCGATGTGTAGCCCGAATATGGGTGCGTGAAGAATACTTTCGTGTCTCCTAGTTGGGAAGTGAAGTACATTACAGGCGGTGGTATGTGTTCAGCCTCAGAAAGACTAAATGGCTGTGTTATGTGTATGATGGTGGAAGGTGTGCTGAAATACTAAACTGAGGGAAAGCAGGTAGGTTATCTCCTACGGAGTGTTCTTAAGTGGTACGATTTTTTTTATGTATATTGTTAGAAGATCCCATGTGTAATTGAAAGGTACGTGTTGTAATTTGAAATTTTTGGGTTGCTTAAGAGAGTGGACTCAACTGATGAGGGGATGAATGTGAGATTTGCAGAGGATTACAGTACTAGATGATCTGTGCTTTCACAAACTTGTGAATGATTTGAGTTTAATCTCACTATGGTATTGTGGCATCATTAGAGTAAAAGTGTTATGAGTTGTTGAATGTGTCTTGATGTATGGCTTCGAGCCAAGTTGGGGAGGTTGCTGTCGATTAGCTGATTGTACGATTATGTGCGACGTTGGTCCCTTTGCGAGGTATGCTGGCGGATCAGTCCTGGTTGTAGGAATTGAGCTGAGGATGGCACAAGTGAAGAAAAATTTTGACAAAGGTTATGTGGTGCTTCGTATATGTGTGGGAATAATAGGATGTCTTGAGCTGTTGATGATAAAGAATGCTTAGCGTATAGAGAAGGAAGATGCTTGTTTGTATAGGAATGAGATCATATCCTGCGGTGTCAGGGTGCTAACAAGGCACGAGTGGTTCTATTCATTGAGTCAGGTAATTTGCAGATTGAATAAGAGTGAATGACTTTTGAGAATAATTCTAATGTGTTCACGATTTTACATATATCAATCAGGTGTCTCAAGGTTGTGTATGTGGTCAGAGACTATATATTCATCGGGGAATGTCGAGGCTTGTGGTATTTTTATGTTAATTATGGGATCCTATGTATCAGCATCTGGAAAGTAATGGCAACGAATTCAGGTTTGCAGGAAGTTCTTCAAAGTGAAGTGTTCTGGAAGGTGGTATTTCTGTGAACAACTGAGAGAGTATTCAGTGGCCTATGGGTCTTAGATAGTGTGGTCTTATGTTTGAATCTCGTGTGGTAGGCCTGGATTGAGGCATTGTGATGCTACAGCGAGGGAGAAATATCAAGTTGATGATGAATCAGAAAGGAAATTAGATAGATGGAATAGCTTGATAATAGTCTAAATCGGTATGGTAAGGGTATGATTAATTCTTTGTATGTGTTCGAGGTAATGAGCTTTTACAAGCATTTTGGCAGCAATGCTCTTGAGTTTTGACGGCTTGCTCAGCTTGGTTTAGATAGAAGGATTCAGTCCTGGCAGTTTAGCTTGAGCGAATGGAATTGGGAGAGAGTCCTTGCTGGGTTTTATCCTGGTTTGGGGATGTATATATCCTTCTATGGGCATGCGAAGCATGGGATGTGTGATTATTTTCTTCTAGATGGGATTGACGGAAGGTCTTGGCTAGATGAGTTACAATTCAGTGCTGGAAAGAATTTCATAAAATTCTTAGGCAACAGGTAGCCTCAGGTAATCAAGGAAATGGTACTGCCAATTGGAAGTGATTTGATGGGAGTATATGTCTCGGAGGAAAGGTAAGGTGATTAGACTGATGATACTTTGATAGTATTGTGGCATTTTTCTTGTTAGATCGACTGTGGATATTTGAGTTTGTTGATGGCACAGGGAAATTTTTGAATATCTTTCGTGTGGAACGATTGGGTATTTGAGGTGTGATATGTATTCATACGGAAGAATTTGGGATCATGTATAGTGATTCGTGTGCTATATGGAGTTGGAGACTAGGAGTTCTCGTGATCAGACTATGCAGTGGTTGTAAATCATGTGTATCGGCACCGTTTAGCGGTTATTGGGAATTGGAGGCCCGGGTGGATCTTTCTTTGCTTGGTATATTAGATTCTGGATATGATATTGGGGTGTAGACTGGTTGTCTCAGTGTTGGCTTATTCTAGACTATTGTGCTATGGGTTATGTCGAAAAATGCCACAGGTTGCGTGGCGGAGTGCATCACATTATGTTCTAGCAGAGTGGATGTATTCCAAAGACCAGCGGACGGCTGGGAAGGATTTCTTTCCTTAATTGGGCCTTTGTGGTGGATGTTAATGTAGAGGTTTCTACCATTGATTCAGTTCTGGTATTGAGGGACTTTTCAGATGCGTTCCTTGTGGCCGGGCATGTCGCCGAGCGAGACTGTGGATTTCGGTATTTATTTGGTGCCGGGCATCGTATCGTATGGCTCTGGCAAGAGTTATAGTAGTGGAAGGAGCAACTTCAGGCTTCTTGGTATTGAGTTCGTTGGTAGGCCGATGTGGCTACGTATTTAGCTGGAGTTAGCTTGGTTAGTCCCGAGTTGTATTGTTGAAGGATAGGTTGATTCGATAGTTATTGAACTTGTTAGTGATCTGGGGAGATTTATGAGTTGCTTTTCTGTGCTGTGAGGCGTTATGATTGGTTGGATATGGGTACATGTGGTGCGAATCTATTGAGGAGTTAGGAAGAAAGTCGAGCGGGAAGAGTAATTGAGTGTGGCTCGGTAAATGGAGTATTGGTTACGGCCTATCGGGTTGCGTGCCGTATGTTTTTGTTTCACCGTGGGTGCAATGAATGGCTTTGGTTTCAGACATCAAATTATGCGTGGCTGTCGATTTTGAGCATGACGACTTGAGGTGTTTCATGTGCAACAGTGTTTGGGTAGAATCGCGCATTGTGGCGAGGCCATGCGGGGGTATGACCCTTCTGGGTAGATTCAGGTTTCCTATTTCCATGATGTGAGACGGGGTCTCAGCCTTGTGTTGTAATGGTACTGATGAGCTTGAGGTACAACTATTTCGTTTGAGTCATTTGTCAAGATTTGAGTATGTTCAGACTGTTCCTCATTGGTGTGTGTATTATGCAAGTTGTGGCCTAGGCCTGTGTTGAGGTGTCATATCACTAGAGTGGTGTATTGGATTCGAGAAGATCGTTGGAGTCATTAATGAGTACGAACATATTTGATTTCGGCTTGTTAGAAGGATAATATCGAGGTTCGGCTCGGAAATCTGCTGTGGTATTAGTCAAAATGGAAGTGACTTCATGAATGGTTGATGTGAGAGATGGTTATGGTTTGCTGCGTGTTTCATTTATCGTTGGCAATATAGGAAAGAGTTGGAATGAAACTTTAGCTAAATAAGAGGTTTTCTATCGATATTTGGTTGTTGTGGGTAACTATAATGAATGGAAGTTATCGTATCGAGTGCTTGGATTATGGGGTATATCATATGACTTCACCTGAGGTTGCAAGTATGGGTATTACAGTAGGTTCGGGACTATTCAAAGTATAGGTGTGAGGTTTTGATCGTACTGATGGTTCCAGAAGTGAAAAGGTAGTTCTATAATTTATGGGCTAGATTGGATTGGGTAATTTCAGCAATGTTGTGTTGTCGGACCTATATGAGATACAGTGACGAGGGATTACCTTGGGTATATGCTTGGTAAGGTTATTCAGCTATTGGTTGGCTTCTAGGACAACTCTGGGTACGCTCGAGGACGAGCGTTTGTTTAAGTTGGGGAGGATGTGACGACCCGGCCCGTCGTCTCATGTGTTACTGCTCCGTTTTCCCTGTTTTATGCTTCTTCGTATTTCATTATCAGTATGTGGTGCGTTAGAGTTGAATTGGATTGGTATTGGTAGAAAATGAGACACTTAGACTCTTTAAGGAAGGCTTAAGCTGGAAAAGTCAACTGGACATTGACTTATAAGTTATAGGGCTCAGATATGATTTCCGGTGTTTTGGTTAGCTTCGGGGGATGATCTGTGACTTAGGAGCGTGATCGGAATTTATTTTGGAGGTCCGGTGTAGAATTAGGCTTGAATTGGCGAAGTTAGTATTTTGGCGAAATCCGGTTGATAGGTGAGATTTTGATCCGAGGGTCGGAATGGAATTTCGATAGTTGTTGTAGCTTCGTTAGGTGATTATGGATATGTGTGCAAAATTTTAGGTCATTCGGACATCGTTTGGTTGGGTTTTCGATCGAATGCATGTTTCGGAAGTTTTGAAGAAACTTAGGCTTGAATCCGATGTGAATTGATGATTCTAGTGTCGTTTCATGTGTTTTGATGATTGGAAGGAGTTCGTATGATGTTTTGGGATATGTTGGTGCCTTTGGTTGAGGTCCAGGGGGCCTCGGGGTGATTTCGGATGGCTTAACGAAAGTTTTGAACTTGGAAGTTATTGCAGATTTTTGCCCAGCTGTTGCAGACCTTCGCGTTCGCAGCCTTAGGAACGCGTTCGCGATGAGGATTTATCCAGGCCATCGCGTTTGCGAGGGCTACTTCATGTTCGCGTAGAAGGGGCCTGGGCCCCTGCCTGATTTGTTCATCGCGTTCGCGATTGGTTGAACGCATTCGCGTAAGAGGATGAGCTAGAGCATCGCGTTCGCGGACCTGGAGTCGCGTTCGCGTAGAGGAAATTTGTGGTCAATAGAATCTGTTCATCGCGAACGTGGAGGTGTTGACCGCGTTCACGTAAGGTAAAATCTGGGCGTCCAGAGGGGTTTTTATAATATTTCATCCGCGAGCTTATGTCATTTTTCCTCCAATGTTGAGCGATTTTGGAGCTTGGGAGATTAAATTGAAGAGGGATTCAAGGAGGGTTGATTGAAGGTGAGATTTTTGAACCTAAAACACGATTATATTGTGAAATTGGTCTAGAAATTCATGGAAATTAAGCCCAAAATTGATGAACTAGGGCTTGAGTTTTAGATATTTCAAATTGGGATTTGATAGGTCATTTGAGCTCGGATTTGGGAGTTCTTGGTATGTATGGACTCGTGGCGAGACGAGGAATACAGTAATGTCACGGCCCAATCTCCATACCTGGTCGTGATGGCGCCTCTCGTGAAGACAAGGCCAGTCAACATTACAGCCTAACTCAGCCCGACCGGGGTGTCACAAGTCACGAGCATCTAGGGGGATCTTTATTACAATATCAAAGTCTATAATACATAGAGTAAAATCTGGAAATCAAGAAGAAGAAGAATCTCGGTGCCGCGAACGCCGGCGGTCACCTTGCTTAGCTACGATAGCAATACCTTCAATCCGCTATTAACCCGCTACCGGGTGAACAATACCTGCAACTGCACGCGAGGTGCAGGGAGTAAAGTGAGTACTTCCAACTCAGTGGTAATAAGAGCGAATAATATTTGAGCGATAAGAAAATACGTATGATAACTCCAAAATGGTATAACAGACAGTACAACCCTTTAGAAAAAACCGTAACACTGTGAAAATCCTTTAGAAAATCTCGAGCTCAGTTAAAAATCTCTTTTACAAATATCCTTTTTCCAACAGTCAAGCATATGAAT
>MU680732.1:34969-46838 GCA_026770625.1 Nicotiana glauca | reverse complement strand
GGTATCCCGGGAGATCCCCCTGCACTTTTATTTTGGGACTACGGGACGGTATCCCGGGAGATCCTTTGATATTGACATGAGATTTGGACTACTAGACGGTATCCCGAGAGTTTCATTGGACAGTTGAGAAAAAGGGCTACAGGACGGTATCCTGGGAGACCCTCGTCGGTATTATTGAAATTTAGTTGTATGTACTCTGTGTTACTGTTTGGTTTTGTAGTATTGTATTTCGTTGAACTGTCTTATCACACCGCTGTGTTCATTAGTTTCATCAGACTTCAATACTGTTAATATTTTGCTGCTATATTATTTTTTTGCCTCAGTAGGGCCTTGACCTTTCCTCGTCACTACCCAACCGAGGTTAGGCTTGGCACTTACTGAGTACCGCTGTGGTGTACTCATGCCTCTTCTACGCATGTTTTTCATATGCAGATCCAGGTACCTCTACGCAGGCGCATTATCAGTAGTTGCAGGGAGCATTTCGGAGACTTGAGGTATATCTGCCGCGTCCGCAGATCGGAGAGTCTCCCTCTCACTCTGCCCTTTAGTTAGCTAGATTCTATTCTGTTCTTCCTTGTTATAGACTTTCCGGATGATTAGAGCAGTGTTATGTATTATTCTTAGCCTGTGTTGCCCGTGGGTTTCCGGGTCTTTGGGATAGTTTCATAACTTTTAAAGTGTTAAAGTGTATGTGCCAGGCGGCAACTGTATACATTATTCCTGTTATTTAGTTTTGATTATAAATTCCGCAAATGTTATTACTTCCGCAATGTGTTAGGCTTACCTGGTCGCAAAGACAGGGTGCTGTCATGCCGTGTTCAGAATTGGTGAACTAGGGTCGTGACATTTAAACCCTAGAGTAAAAGGGTAGGCATAAACGAAAGAAAGACCAGTTATATGGGAAGTAATTCTCTGATTCGGATTAGGGTTGATGACTCCGATGACAATCTTTGCGTACTATGGGAGCTAAAACCTTTGTAATCAAAGTAGGGTAAACATCAGCACGATCTAAACCAGCAATTTGGCTTTGAAGAGATTGTCTATCATGGTGGAAAGATAAGTCGGCAGGGACTATCTCTTCTACTAAAGGCTCCTGTAAAGGTTCAGAGGTCTCTTTACCCTTAGAAGAAGACCTTTGAGTAAAAGAACCTCTAGTTCTAGAAGAAGGGCCAGAACTAGAAGAGAGAGGAACCAAAAGAACCACCCACACAAGTAGATCCTAAATTGGGAAGCCTACCACCCCTTCTATGTCTAACAGGGGCATTGGGGAAGTTATCTAAAATAGGAGCTTTCCTAGGGTTAGAGTTTGAAGAAGACATGATGAAGAAAATCGATGTGAAGAAGAAGTGAGCATAATTGGGAAAAATAAAGTGTTCAATAAAACTTTATGAGAAAGAAGACAAGAGGTTATATTTATATAAGAGAACAACCGTCAAAGAGAAAAGTGTAATGATGGAAAGCCTATAATAAAGGTAACTGGCACTTCGTGAACAGTGGAGCTGTAAAAAAAGCCTTGAAAAGGGTTGCAAAACTGCAGAGCCAATAAAGGAATGACACGTGCATGGTGCATTAAATGGAAGGGACAATTGAAGCGTCAATCTAGTCATAGCATTAATAATGATAAAAATTCCCTTTTAATGAAGAATCCACTTCCCAAATATTCAACTGATGAATAAATGGAAAGTGGGGGGACTATCTGTATTGGGGAAAATCAAGTTTACATATTAAAGAATGACGTGTCAGGATACGTAGATCAGTCAAACAGTCAAAGAATTAAAGTTAGCCAAGAGACACGAGCAACAACGGATGCGAGCAAAGGAAGTGAAAGAGGCACGTGCAATTATTCAAGTGATACAGAGCCCGTACCTATTCAAAACATTTAAAGCTCAAAGATCAAAGGAATGAATCTGATAGCCTGTGAAGGACCAAATACAGTATTTAATGTGTATTAAATACTAAAAACGTTAGAGAATATTTATTTAATGTAATGATTGTGTAACATTTCATTTAATGTCATTAATTGCTCATAATAGCCTTATTATGACAAAGGTAAGGCACGTATTTCCAAAATTACTATAAAAAGGAGAATGTTGAACACTTGTAAGACACGAAATATTATTAGAATACACTCGGATTTACTTGATTTATAATAATATTGTTCTCACAAGCCTTTCTTTATATTCTCTTCTGATTATCAGTAACGCGTGTTCTTCTAAATTTCTAGCTTTGACTAAAAACCTATTTTTTGGTTAAACAGTTCATCACATTGGTTTGCTTTATTTTGCTATTAATTTCTAACGTTAGTTTTTATATTTATCAGTTTGTACCAAGTAAAATCTCATATCCTCAAAATCACTTATAAGTTTAATTGTTATCTAGTTTTAAAGGTAAACAAGTATTGTTATCAGGTTTATGGAAGAGATGTACCAAGGTCCGCGAGTCAGGTGCTTCTTACTTACGGCTATTTGGCCATACCCATCGACTCAAACATAATTTCTCACTTGTTAATTGTAGATTTTGAGAAGAAAAAGCTTCTTGTATTTCTGTGTATCTTTACATCCCATAAGCAAGGAAATTTATACAAAGCTCCTAATGCTAATTAGGGAAATAAAATAAATCTATACAATCAATCCAGCTATCAAATCAAATCAGAATAAAACCAGATCTCCTGAAACCATGCTAATCAATACTCCTAAATCAAGTCTCCTTGAATCATGCTAATTAACACTCCCCCTCAAGTTGGTGCCAAGACGTCGCACATGCCCAACTTGTAACTCAAAGTATGGAAAGTTCGCATGTTAAGACCTTTGGTAAACATATCAGCTACTTGTTGCACATGAAACAAACTCAAGACACCAGTTGTAACTTTTTTTGATGAAGTGTCGATCAATTTCCACATGCTTTGTTCGGTCATGCTCGACTGGATTATGAGCTATACTGATGGCAGCTTTATTGTCACACTACAAGGAAAGTTTTCCTTTTTCATACAATCTCAATTCTTGTAGCAGCTTTTATAGCCAAAGCAGTTCGCAAACACCTTGGACCATAGTCTTATATTCTGCATCCGCATTTGATCTAGCAACTACACTTTGCTTCTTGCTTCTCAAGCAACCAAATTTCCTCTTACAAACATACAATAACCGCATGTTCACCCTCTGTCATCTAGAGATCCAGCCCAATCCGAGTCTGAAAGGCTTCTATTTAGAGGTGATCATGTTTAGAGAAAAGTAGACCTTTCCTTGGAGCAGACTTCAGATACCACAAAATGTGAAAGACAACTTGCATATGAGGATCTCGGGAATCATGCATGAACTGAATCACCAAGCTAACTGAATAGGCTATGTCTCATTTAGTGTGGGAGAGATAAATGAGTCTTCCAACCAGCTTCTAATATCTCTCCTTATCAACTGATTCTCCAACTCCGCGTCGTAACTTGTGATTGCTTTCAATGGGCGATTATGCGGGCCTGCAACCGTGATCCATAATATATTTCCTTTGAGAAATAAAGATTCCTCTTTTGGATCTAGCAACCTCAATTCCCAAGAAGTACTGATATTTTCCTAGATCTTTGGTCTCAACTTAATGTGCCAACAACTTCTTCAATCGACACATCTCCTCTTTGTAATCTCCCGTCATTACTATGTCATCAACATAAACTATGAGCCGTTTGATATCTTATGAAAGGGTGAGATCAGTATTGCTTTGTTGGTAACCAAAGGAGATCATTGCTTTTCTAAATCTGTCAAATCAAGCTTTGGGGGATTGCTTCAGTCTGTATAAGGCTATCTTCAATCTGCATACCTTTCTTTGACTTTGTGCAATATCAAATCCAGCAGGAATCTCCATATACACCTCTTCTTCTAAGTCTCCATGAAGAAACACATTCTTCACATCAAATTGTTACAAGTCCCAATTAAGATAGTTGCACGGATAAAAAAAAATTCTAACAGTGTTCATCTTAGAAATTGGGGCAAATGTCTCTTGATAATCCGCTCCATAGGTCTAAGCCTCTAGCCACCAATCTTGCTTTGAATCTTTCAATTGAGCCATCAGCTTTGTGCTTCATAGTAAAGACCCATTTGTATCCAACCAAATTTTTGCCTGATGGTGAAGTGACAAGTTCCCACATCTCATTTTTTGACAAGGTCTTTATTTCTTCAATCATAGCGTGCTTTCATTTAGGACATGCAAAAGCTTTCCTCCAATTCTAAGGAACAGACACAGAAGAAAAAGACAAGGGAAAGGATCTATAGAAGGGAGACAAAGAATTATAGAAGACAAAATTAGATAAAGGATGTATGGTAGTGCAAGATCTGACTCCTTTTCTAAGAGCAATAGTTTCATCTAACTCATTAGGAAATGTAGATAACTCACCAGCAGAAGAAGGTTCAGCTTCGGTAGATTGGATGATGGCTTCTTCTGCTCTATTTTTGCTTAAGTGAGCTTTCAAATCAAGCCTATCCAAATGTTCAATAGTCTTCCCCTGAATTCTTTCTCCAATTTCACTTTTCCCTGTGAAAATGTCATCAATAGGTCCAGTAATGGAACTAGGTAGAATCACCTCTTCCTCTTTACTGCTCTCCCCCTGAAGATGTGATGAGTTAATACTGAAATAGGGCTCAGATTCTCGAAAGGTAATATCCATTCTAACAAAAAATCTCCTAGAAGGAGGATGATAACATTTGTAACCTTTCTGTGTCGTAGAATACCTAATGAAAACACACTTTATAGCCCTAGGATCAAGTTTCCCAGAATTTCTAGTGTGGACAAAGCAAACACACCCAAACACCTTTGGAGGAACGGTATATTCATTCTTACCCTTCAAAGTTTCCAGAGGACTTTGAAAATTGAGGGGTTTAATTGGCATTTTGTTGATAAGATAGGCAGCTGCAAGAATAGCATCCCTCGAGTAAGGTTTTGGTAGATGCATGGTGAACATAATAAATCTTGCTATTTCTAACATATGCCTATTTTTTCTTTCAGCAACCCAATTTTGTGCATTAGTGTAAGGACAACTAGTCTAATGAACTATCCTATTAGACTCCAAATAAATACCAAATCTTTTATCCATGTATTCGTTGCCACTGTCAGTTCTCAATTTTTTTATTTTGACATCAAATTGAGTACAAATCATCTTATGAAATGACTAAAAACAAGGGAAAACTTCACTTTTGGCTTTTAACAAATATACCCAAGTTATCCTAGCGCAACAATCAATGAAAGTAACAAATCATCGACTACTAGACAAAGAAACGGTTTGGGTAGGACCCCATACATTAGAATGAATAGTCATAAATGGAGTTGTGCTTCTATTATCACTCACATGATAAGAGTTTCTAGTATGCTTGGCATATCCACACGCATCACAGAACAAAGATTCAAATCGAGTTCTTGAAAACAAATCGGGATATAACTTCTTCAAAACAAAGAATGTGGGGTCCTAACCGTCTACGCTGTTGTATTATTTCTTGGTTGACATCCTTACTTTCCCAAAAAAAGCTTGAACAGAGTTTCGAATCCCATCTAATATATACAAGTCATCACGCAATCTACCATTGCCAATCCTTTTCTCTATTTGAAAATCCTGAAAAATACAATGATCGGGAAAGAACCTGATTTTACAGTTTAGAGCTTTGGTGATGGAACTAACAGATAAATGATTGGTAGGAAACTGAGGGACATGGAGCACAGATGATAGTTTGATATTAGGAGTACAAATGACAGAACATGTTCTAGAGATAGGTGTTAAAAAACCATTATCTATTTTAGCATTATCTCCTTTGAGACACGGAGAATGGTTTTGAATGCCTTTAGAAGAGCCTGTCATGTGTCTATTTGCACCAGAATCGACAATCCAAGAGCTAAGGTTATCAGCAAAGGCAGTACTTGATTGTACGTGATTGGATGTGACAACATTAGCGGAGTCAAGTTTGGCTATGAGGCGACGGAGAAGCTGAATTTTCATCCGAAGATAATATTTCTCCAGAAATTGTCTCCTTGAATGTCTCCGTGTTTCAGCCCAATCAGAAGAAAATTAGAAGGAATTTGTGTTGCGGACAGCCAACAAGAGAGAGAAAACTCGACTTCTTTGATAAAAAACAACTCTAGTGTTGCAAGGGAGATAACTCACCTCAAAAAGGCAGCAATGGCTGTGATACCATGTAGATTTTGAGAAGAAGAAAAGGCTTCTTGTATTTCTGTGTATGTTTACATCCCATGAGAAGGAGAATTAGGAAATGAAATAAACCAACACAATCAATCAAAGCTAATCAAATAAAATCACATCTCCTAAATATAATCAAATCTCCTGAAATCATGCTAATCAACACTCCTAAATCAAGTCTCCTTGAATCATACTAATCAACATTAATACCTTTCTCTCAACATAAACACATGATTAACTACTCCATGCTATATTTCAGAGATATGAAGAAAATACCTCTTACATTTAAGCAACATAAGTTTCCCCGATTTATATTGCACGATCAACATCAAACCTGCTGGATCTTGATCGAAGATTTTACATTATTGCATCTCAGTTTTAAAGAACCTTAACTTGTAGTGTTAGCTAAACCTAAATTTGTCTTAAATACAATAAATTATGGAACATTAAGAGTCTGTTTAGAAAGTCACCTAGGCATTGGATTTGAGTGGAATTGGGTATGATTATACAGTTTGGCATGTTTGTTTGGCCAAGTAATTACTTGGTCAGCATGAAATTTGGTGTAATTGGAAGGGTGTAATTACACTCTCCAATTCTCAAGGGGGAGCTGAAAATTGGTGGTAATTATATTGTGTAATTACAAGGTTGCTATTTAATTTTTTGCTTTTTTTTTTATTTTAATTTATTTTCCTTATAACTTTTTGTTTCTATTATTTTACTTTTTAATTTTATTTTTATCTTTTAATTTCTTTTGAAATTTAAAACATATTTTTCTCTGTACATTATTTATCTTTTATTTTTTTACCTTTACTTCTTATGATTATGTATAATTGCTTATATTTTATTTATTATTTATTTTATTATTCTATTTTTTGAAACTACATCTTCTAATATTAGAAATAATGAGTCATTAACAAACTTGGCATATAATAAGTGATGCAATTAAAGTGGAATTGCGTTGTTGAATATGGTTATAAACTTATTGTGTTTCCTAATCTTAAGTTGTAGTGGAACTTAATATTATTATGTTGGAATTTGACAAATGTCAAACTTTTTTTTTTTCGAGATTTTGAAATTGTGTTATTTCATGGTTCCAAAATTTACTTATTTTAGTAATATTGGCTCACATTGCATGTTATGACACTATATTTATAAATATTAATTTATTTTATCAAACATGAATTTCATGATGTTCTTACAAAATGTATATTTTTAGTTTTTGTAAGTATCTAAACTAAATATTACTAATTTAGAATATATATATATATATATATATATATATATATATATTATTTTTACAATATATGTATAAATATATGTTTATATATTAATATATAAACATATATTTATACATATATTGTAAAAATAATATATATATATATATATATATATATATATATATATTATTTTTACAATATTTGTATAAATATATGATTATCAATTAATGTATATTCACGAAAAAATATTTATCTTAAATGCCAAATATAATATCATTTATACTTATAAAAGATTGCAGGTATACATTTATTACATTAACTTTTAAATTTTGATAATTACTTCATTTAAAATTTAATTTAACTGCGTAATTACACTTGTGCAACGAAACAGTAAACTTGCAATTACACTGTAATTACACTATGGCAAACAAATATGTCGTCGTGATGACACAACTGTATAACTACTAGACTTGTAATTACACCAATTTCAATTACCTAGTGACTTTCCAACATACCCTAAAATGAAATGAGTCCAAACGAAGCCAAATGATATATGGAGGACGCACACAACCTGTTACGCGGCGCCTTCCTGAGATTCCTTGGAAGGGCGACGTAAGGCTAAGCAACTGATGTCAGTGCAGTTGCTGTCCGCCAACTGAGGTCCCCTCCGTGCGCTAGACTAGATCGTCAGTGCCACACGGGAAAACCAATGTCAAGAGAAATTGATAGAACAGAAATGAGAATTGAGAATGAAAGAAAGCTTGATTGCATTGATTGAAAGCGATTACAGAAAGAAATGCGGTGTCGAGGGGGAGAGACACCAGTACAGAGAATTGTTGCTTTCTAGAAAGTTTTGATTGTTTAGTCCCCCTTATAATGCTTAAAACAAATAAACCAAAGTTACATGACTAGACTTGAATAAGCCAGAGAAACAAAAGGGAAGTCCATGAAATAAAACTACTCTATATTTACAAGAAAAGGACTTAGTTTTCTACAAAGAAGAAACAGGTCCTTTGTCAGCAGCAGCGTCTTTGGCATCAGGGTCGGCGCATGCGGCGTTGTCTGCGCGCGCGGCGCTGTTGGCATTTGCCTGCGGCTTGGCGCTGGCGAGGGATAGCGGTGGGGCGACAGAGGCACCTATGCGCTTGTCACTTGGCGCGGCCAAGACCACAGGGCCGTCTGTGGCGCTAGGCGTTGGGATATTTGCTAGGACGCACGGGGCGCGCCCAAGGGGTCATGGGGCATTACTGGAAAGCCGCCCATGACATTCTCCCCCACCTGAGTTGGCGATGTCCTCGGCGCCTTACTTGCAAAATAATATTCAATGAGGCTCTTGAAGGCTTTGAGGTTTGTTCCCCTCTCCCAAGTATTCTCTTCTGCATCACAGCCCTGCCATTTTACCAAGAACTCTTGGTGATCTTTCCTTGAGGCATGAATTACTCTGTCATCAAGGATAGCTTCAGCACGCCTTTTCCCGGTTGAATTGAGACCTCGAGTACTGGGTATTGTAAGCTGGCTCCTTGAAGGATCCTCCGTGTCTTCCCGAAAAGGTTTCAGGAGGCTGACATGGAAGACAGGATGAATTTTCCACCATGCTGGGGTATCCACCCGGTATGCAACTTTCCCAATGCGTCTCTCAATGGACAAGGGTCCAATGTATTTTTGCAACAGGCGAGGGTCATGGACCCCCGCAAATAAGTACCGCTTTGGGATTTTGACCATCACTTTGTCTCCTGCTTGATATTCAACAAAGCGACGATTTTGATCGGCATGCCTCTCCATCCGCTTTTGCGCTTTGATAAGATAGCTCCGCACTATCTCCAGATTCCGTTTCCACTCTTTTGAGAAGCTACTAGCCCGTGGAGACTTATCCATGTTTGGTGCATTCACAGTATGTGGGAGTAGCGGTTGCTGTCCGGTAACAATTTCAAAAGCGTTTTTGTTTGTAGTAGAGCTCTTTTGTGAATTGAAACACAGTTGAGCAGCATCCAGAAGCTTCACCCAATTCTTCTGTGATCCGGTTACAAAGTGGCGGAGATATTCCTCCAACATACCGTTGAACCGCTTCATCTGGCCATCAGATTGCGGATGAAAACTTGAGCTGTGACTCAATTTTGACCCAAGGCACTTAAAAAGTTGGGTCCAAAAGTTGCTAGTGAAGCATGAGTCGCGATCACTAACAATGTCTTTGGGCAGGCCCCAATATTTGACGACATGAGAGGAAAAGAGTCGAGTTGTATCTTCTGCTGATATATATTGTGGGGCTGCAATAAAGGTGGCATACTTGGAAAACCGGTCCACCACAACCAAGATAGTTGTGAGATCTCCGACCTTGGGTAATCCGATGATGAAATCCAGGGAAACGCTTTCCCAAGGTCTCTTTGGGACAGCTAGTGTTTCCAAGAGTCCCGCTTGTGTCAAGCGGTCTGACTTGTCCTTCTGGCATACTAGACAAGTCTTCACATACTGAGCGACATTATCAGCCATTTGAGGCCAATAGTAGGCATGGCGAAGTAGCGCCATGGTGCGTTCTTCACCAGGATGGCCAGCCCACAGCATATCATGACATTCCCCTAGGAGATTCCTCCGCATATCTCCTCCTTTCGGAACATAAAGTCGGTTCCCTTTGACTTTCAGAAAACCATCTTCCATGTAGAACTGGCGAGACTTGCCCTGTCCTACCAAATCAACCAAATACTGAGCAGCAGAATCCTTGGTGAGTAGATCCTGTATCTGGTCCTTGATGGAGGTGGCTACTTCGCTGGCGAGTAGGCACACCGATGCTAGGTCAGCTCTCTGACTGAGTGCATCAGCAACATGATTGGTCTTACCACTGCGGTACTCCAGGTTGAAGTGGAATTCAGCTAGGAGTTCCTGCCACCTGGCCTGTCGACCATTAAGCTTCGGCTGGGTCATGAAATGGCTGACAGCTGTGTTGTCTGTCTTGACCACGAATGGGGTCCCCAGCAGGTAGTGCCTCCAAAGGCGCAAGCAATGGACGACAGCCAGTAATTCTTTCTCATGGGCGGCATAGCGCCGCTCTGCATCCTTCAACTTCCGACTCTCGTACGCCACAGGGTGCCCTTCTTGTAGTAAGACTCCGCCAAGGGTGTAGTCGGATGCATCCGTTTGTACCTCGAATGGCTTGGCCAAATTAGGAAGGGCCAAGACTGGGCTACTAGACATAGCCGTTTTCAATGCATTGAACGCATCTGCTCTCCTTGGTCCCCAATCCCAAGGTGTGACCTTCTTGAGGAGTTCTGTCAAGGGCACTGCAATAAGGGAGTAGTTCTTCACAAAACACCGGTAGAAATTGCATAGTCCAAGGAACGCCCTCAAGGCATGTATATCCTTAGGTGGGGGCCAATCCGTGATGGACTGAATCTTCTGTTGGTCCATTTTGATCCGTCCTTCCTCAATGACATGTCCGAGGAAGTCAATTTGTTTCTGAGCAAAGGAGCACTTGGATAACTTTGCATAAAGTTCATGCTGCCGTAAGCGGGCTAGGACCTTCCGTAGGTGCACTAAGTGCTCTCCCATTGTTTGACTATAAACCACAATGGCATCCAAGTAGACAACCATAAATTCGTCGATGTACTCTCGGAAGACTTGGTTCATCAGAGTGCAAAACGTAGCAGGGGCATTAGTCAAGCCGAACGGCATGACCAGGAAGTCGTACGACCCATATCTTGTCACGCAGGTCGTCTTGTGTTCATCACCCTCTGTGATCCGAACTTGCTAGTAACCTGTCTTGAGGTCTATCTTGGTGAATACTGTCGCACCACCCAGTCTATCGAACAAGTCTGCCATTAGAGGAATGGGGTACTTGTTTTTCACTATGATTTTGTTTAGAGCTCGATAGTCCACACAGAGTCGCAGGCTGCCATCATGTTTCTTTTGGAATAAAACAGGCGACCCGTATGGGGACTTGGAATGAACGATGATCCCTGTAACTAACATCTCCGTCAATTGTCTCCGGAGCTCGGTGAGTTCGGGTTGTGACATTCTGTAAGGCGCTCGGGCAGGTGGCTTCGCACCCGGCACCAACTCAATTTCATGGTCCACAGTGCGCCTAGGCGGGAGTCGCTTTGGCATGGCTTGTGGCATGACATCTTCGAATTCCAGTAGTAACTCCTTCACAGGTTCAGGAAGGGAACCTGAGGAGCATTCCCTATCCTCAATGCAGAGTGTTGTCAGGAACGTAGGTTCATTCCTCTTGACCCCCTTCTTCAGCTGCAAGGTCGAGATGTTCTCAACGGCCATCTTCATGGGCATGCACGGGATAATACAAGGCTTGGCCCGATTAGTCCCCATCATCAGTAACATGTCTGCAAATGGTACAGGCATGGTGTTGGTCTGCCTTAGGAATTCCAACCCAACTATCAGCTAGAAGTCATCTATGATCACCACTCGCAGGTTGAATTTTCCTTTGTAAGGGCCAAGCTTCACCGGTACTTCTTTGGCTATTCCATCCACTGGCTGGGGAGGT
>MU680732.1:16069-31869 GCA_026770625.1 Nicotiana glauca | reverse complement strand
GGGAAGAACTGGAGGCGTATGGCTGCCTTCAGTTCTGCCCATGTCTCGAGAGCATCTTCCCCGGCCTTGATGGCTTCGTACTTCACCCGCCACTAAAGCTTAGCATCACCTTGAAGATACATGGCAGCAGTTGCTACCTTCTTGGCTTCTTCTAGGCCCCCTATGGCATCGAAATACAGTTCGATGTCAAAGATGAAATTTTCCACTTCCTTGGCATTCCTAGCTCCACTGTATGGCTTTGGCTCAGGAATTTTCAGTTTTCGTGTTGCAGGAGTAGGGTTCGCGGCGTCCCCGATTTGGTTTCCACCTCCTCGAAACAGGCCCTGTAAAGCAGCATTGACAACATTGAGTTTGTCTGTCAAGTCGTCAATAGTTTGTTGCATGGCAGTCACCATGTCTGCCTCTTGTGCCCTGTAAGCTAAATCCTCGGCACGCTCCTGTTGGAGTCCCTCGAATTTGCCAAAAATTTTGGCTGCCTCTGTGGCTGCCGTTTGCCGGTCTCCCTCGGAGTCGCGACTGATGTTTTCTATGTCAACTTCGGCCTGGCTCACCCTGCGATCCAGGTCGTCCAACCTTTGTTCTAGGCTAGCTCTTAGTTCAGGCACCGTACCCACAATGGGCCGTAATCCGTCAACTGTCTGTTCAAGAGCCGCAATGCGGTCTCCGTGATTCACCATGGTCAGAAATGGTGGTAATGGCAATGCGTTCCCTCGTCCGATGTCGAGCCTAAGCTCTGATACCAACTGTTACGAGGCGCCTTCCTGAGATTCCTTGGAAGGGCGACGTAAGGCTAAGCAACTGATGTCAGTGCAGTTGTTGTCCACCAACTGAGGTCTCCTCCGTGCGCTAGACTAGATCGTCAGTGCCGCACGGGAAAACCAATGTCAAGAGCAATTGAAAGAACAGAAATGAGAATTGAGAATGAAAGAAAGCTTGATTGCATTGATTGAAAGCGATTACAGAAAGAAATGCGGTGTCGAGGGGGAGAGACACCAGTACAGAGAATTGTTGCTTGCTAGAAAGTTTTGATTGCTTAGTCCCCCTAATAATGCTTAAAAAAAATAAACCAAAGTTACATGACTGGACTTGAATAAGCCAGAGAAACAAAAGGGAAGTACATGAAATAAAACCACTCTATATTTACAAGAAAAGGACTTAGTTTTCTACAAAGCAGAAACAGGTCCTTTGTCCGCAGCAGCGTCTTTGGCATCAGGGTCGGCGCACGCGGCGTTGTCTGCGCGCGCGGCGTTGTCTGCGCGCGCGGCGCTGTTGGCATTTACCTGCGGCTTGGCGCTGGTGAGGGATAGCGGTGGGGCGACAGAGGCACCTGCGCGCTTGTCACTTGGCGTGGCCAAGACCACGGGGCCGTCCGTGGCGGCTAGGCGTTGGGAGGCTTGCTAGGACGCCACGGGGCGCGCTCAAGGGGTCATGGGGCATTGCTGGAAAGCCGCCCATGACAAACCGCATGAAATGAGTCCAAACGAAGCCAAATGACATATGGAGGACGCACACAACCGTAGTTCTGGTAGTGTATCAATTTCGTAACCCTGACCACAACCCCAAACGGATTTAGTTTGTTAGTCTGCCCCTTAAAAGCTGATATATATCCCCAAAGAGCAACTTATTTACATATTTTCTAGCTAGAGGTGATGTAAGATAGAGCATGAATGCATCAACCAACCATCTACTAAGGGATAATCTTCTTTTTGCTGATTCGTAGCTTAAATTAAAGAGGAGTTATAGTATATATTGCACAGGAACCAAATGAAAAAAAAGAAAACAAATGCGAAAATTACGCAAACCACAGAGAAAAACAAATCTATAAAGAAGATGAGATCCAGTCCTAATCGCCAGAGTATCGGAGCAGATAATAGTGACTACAAGATATAAATTAAAAGAAATAGTGACAATAAGATTACCTTTGTGCAGCACAAGATAGTTCTACCACCAACTAAATAATACATGAACCATATCTGCATCTCAAGTAGCATCACCCAGTAGAGTTTTTTATTCAGAGAAATATTTAAGCGGAATGTCATACGTGTTGCAGGGGGTCATAACAAATTGTAGCAAAAAATCATTACATGCACAATGCTTTCAAAAATAGAAAACTGCACGATACAACAAATAGTGATCAAATACGACAGCTTCTTAAGTTATTATTAAAATAAATACTCACTCCTACTACTACAAACAGCACATAGCAGCACCAGTAGCAACCGTGCCATCATGAATAACAAACATAGACATAGATAGCTTTTCGACTTTAGCAAGGATCAAGTATTGCCAGGGTTTACTGAGTCGCACATACATCATAGTAAGAATAGCATTAATAAGCCAACTTCACTCTGCTCTGGACTGCCCAGCTCGTGAAGACAATATAATTCCAACAATAAGCCCATAAAGAGCCAAAGCTTCAGCAAAAATGAGAATGAGGATCATCCCAACAAAAAGCTTTGGCTGTTGTGCATTAGCCCTGCAAACATATAAATATTGTTGAGTACATTAGCAATAAAATGCAATCAACATGACACAATGCAATAATAGCGCCAATGACGTAAACAGAAGAGAATAGTCCATACAATAATTAAGATGCAGTAGCCCTATCAATGTCTCACTGGTTGCTTAATTTCTTCCAACAAAAATGAGACGCCCTAAGAAAAGGCAACTGTGGACCTTGCATAGTTTGGCTTCACCACTTAAAGAAGCCAGACAATAATTGAGAATGATAATCAAGCAAAATGTGTCTGACAAAACGTAAAGATATATGGCAAAGAAATCAGAGAGGAAAACAAAGGCATCATGGATGGAAGATCTAAAGTATGTTGAAATATAATAACATGCTGCAAGCATTATCAAGAGTACAAATTACATTTTCTGGATCAGTCTTCCATCAAATGCAGATTCCACGTCAGGAAAGCCCATTGCTAAAATAATAAACACTTTGAAGGACACCATAGGTACTAACTATCAGCTGATCTTCAACTGAAAGAATACTTTTTATTTTTCCCTTTACTTCCCCTCACTTTATTAGAGGAAGACTTCTCTGCAGGACATCATGGAGCTCAAGTGTCTTTCATTTTTCTTTTTATAAGAAATACAATCAGGTGTCATTCATGTTACAGTCTTTTCCTTTGGAGTGGGTTGGAATTGGAAAAGGCAAATGAAATGAATCAGTGGCCTTTCGGCCAACCAAAGGCAACAATTTATGTAAGAAGAGGGAATTTAACCAAAATCATGGGAGACACCCCATCATGTCCAAGCATAATAACTGCATCACACAATGCAAAGAAGAGTATAATTGCAGAAGATTTCTAGATTGTCTTGGCTTATTAAAAACCTTATTATGTATTGAGGCCAAAAATTAGAAACCTAATATCACTAACACCAATCACATTGACATGGAAAAAAATGAGGAGCCAGTCTTATAAAAGATATAAGCTTCCCTGTTATCTTAAGGAAACATAAAGATGGTCTCATATGTTCCAATCCTGCCCCCTTCCTTTTTAAAATCATTGCGCTGAGAAAATCTACAGAAATATCTGAGCAAACCCATAGTTTTACAAAAGGATATGTTGATATTACAAACCTCAGTTTTCTTCCAAAAGTTTACATCACCAAAAGGGAGAACAGTTAATCCTTTATCTTTTGCGCATCTTCTAGACTTTTTTTTAAGGTTTCAACTTATTCATTAGCATATAAAATATCAACTTAATCATTTACATTACATTAAATGAAAAACACATATGAAAGTAAGTTGAAATATTTAACTGAAATGTTCGTCCAAGATGATTACAATCATCAAAGAAAGATTATTAAAGATACAGAATTCTATAACATAAAATACATGCCAAAAGGAGCAAACACGCAGAGAGAAGCAGGATCAATCATCATTTATATCCTTCAAACTAGAACTACCCCGCGATGTCAAGTATTCTCTAAACACAAACTGGTATTTGCTGAAGCCAAAAATTGAAAACAAAAAGAGGCAAAAAATAGTGTTTAGAGGTGATGGCAAAATTATATAGTAGTCAGAGAAGAAGGTGGCCTAAAAGAACAGATAAAGGCCACGCTTCGAAAAGGTAGAAGTTCTGTAAGGATAGAAGTGTAGCCAATCCTAAGCTCAAATAAAGGAAAAGAGTTATTGTAGGTTAACTGCCAGCGTAAAATCAATCTAACGATAATGAATCCTCCAAATACTAAACGTAGCATAATAGACTCAAAGTTGATTGATTGATTGAATGAATGAAAAGTGAATCGTGTAAACTTTTTGAAATAGCACTATATTCAAAGTAATAAGAATGACGGTCAGAAAGGTTTTATTTAATGAAAGTGCAGACAATTGTTGGACAACTCATAAAGAGAATAAATCAATTTTTCTAGATCATAAACACTCGGCCTTCCCATTTTAGGTGATTGTTTTGGCCAGAGCATAGAGTTTAATATGTTAACTTGACTTAACAATGATATCTATGATAGATCAAAATAAAAAAATGATATAGGATGCCAACGTTGTTACATATGGCTCATTTTATTATTTGAGAGTTATAAGTACACTGTCTTCTATGATAACATCTAATATACATAAATCTAACTAATGTTTGTGTGCAAGGTTGCGGGTAGTCCCAAAAGCAATGCTTACAGTCTATTACAACAGAACTTCTCAATAAATACTTTGATAAGAGTGTTTGACCTGTTCTCGACAATTTGCTAACTGCAACCTAACCCATTTATTATTTGTGGTTTTGGTTCTAACCTTCATTCGACATATAACTCAAGCCACTTAACCTTTAGTCCTGCTGCATAATTCCCGATATAAATTTGAAAAGTAAACAAGAAAATTATTTCTAACTAAGATCAGACAAATTTAGATGATACACTAGAACTATAAAGTTTGACCTTAACAAAAGTTACCTAAGATGCCTTCCTATTCACATGGTTGACTAGCTCGAAACAAAAGTTCACATTTTTTTATACTACCAACATCTTCCTATAAAGAAATCACAACTTAATGAGCATACATAGCACGTATCTCGATCAAGATACAACATTGTAACCTTAGGAACCTATAAAAAGAGATAACAAGAAAGCTGAATCCTAACCTTATTTTAACAAGTAATACAAGACAAATACTCAACTTCGCCTAATTCTCAACAATATAAAATCTCTCAGATTCAAGTCAACAGGCATTAGCATGGAAGTAATAATGGGACAACGAAGCAGCAAAAAAAGGATAAAACAAAATAAAGGAATGAATACCTAACACCGGCATCACCAACAATACCAATAGCCATTCCAGCAGAAAGTCCAGCAAGACCACAAGCGAGACCAGAGGAGAGATGAGCATATCCATCAAACAGGTAATACGACTTCGTTTTGGGATTAATACCAGTACTGATAATAACAGCAATAATCAAACCATAAATACCCAACACACCAGCCATAACCACCGGAACAATGGATTTCATCACCAGCTCCGGTCTCATCACTCCCATAGACGCCACTCCTACACCGCTCTTTGCTGTTCCGTACGCTGCTCCCATGCCTACGAAATATTCGACAATATCAATTAGATCTAAAGTATATTACGACTTGACGCGAATCTATTGACGAAGATTTGAGAACTTACAGGAGAAGACAAGAGCCGCAGCGGCGCCGAGAAAGCCGAAGAAAGGAGCAGTTTCATCGCCGCTGAAAGTCGACGACATTGTTCCGATCAGATTTTGGATCTGAGAAATTGATTAGATTTAGATACAAGGAGAGTTTTATCGAGTATTTGTGTATGGATCTGATTTTATGCTCTACAAGTTAATAATTGAAATCTGGTTGATAAATAAAGTCAAGCTTCATACACGTGGCTTCCGTGTTCTGATGCAGTTGGGTTTGGGATTTTTTTTCCCCGGGATTTCACATGGTTTTTAACTTTTTTATTAGGGAAAGATATTTTTGTTGCTTTAAAAAATAATAGCCAGCAACCAAAAAAAAAAAAATATATATATATATATACACACTAAATAATATAATTATTTTTAACCAAACGGTCAGATGTGTAACTTTTCCTTTTTATTATGCTCGTCGTGACTCGAACTCGGATAAATAAAAGCCCTCGGTTTAATATAGTAGTAACGTAGATTAAATTAAAGTAAATACAAATAAAGGTGAGACACTTTCGTTTGTCCACCAACTCGTTCCCGTCAAACCATCAAGCCAAACCGAACCGACGAACCAAGTCAAATCGAAGAAAAAAATCGACTTGTGATTTGGTTTGGTTGGTCTGGTATTGGAAAATAAAAAATCGATCGTTCTTGATTTGGTCTTGCATTAACAAAAAATAAGTCAAACTGAATCTAAATCAAACCGACGTTATATATAAATAAATTTTAGAAATTTTATACATAAAAAATAATCATTAAAATATAATTTGTAAGTATTTTCTAAACTATTTTATAGTTTTCAATGTCTTGAGATATTATTTATTTGTGAGCTTGTAAATTCACTATCCACTAAGTAGATTCTATCTACTTAACCTAAATATCAAGCCCAAACTAAAACCCAACAAGACAAAAAATAATAAAATAGATTATTCTATATCTTCCCTATGTTCCAATTCCAAAATCAAAGAACCCCAAATATTGGAAACCATTCCCCCACATCACACGAGCTTCCTGCTTGTCATTTTGCTCACATAATTGGTGATTATTTTAGTGTTGAGGTTTATCAAGTTTACGATGCTTTGTTTTGTCGCATGTTTGTTGTCATTTTCTATTATGGAAGGTCTTGGAATTATAATTTATACGAATAATTGGTATTCCTCATATATTATTAAGAAAAATAGTAATCATGCGGATAATTGATGATTATTTGATCTCTTTTCAAGAATAATATAACTAAAAAGAAAAACCGAAAAATCGAAAAAACCGACTAAAATCGAAACCGAAAAAATCGAATTTATGTTGGTTTGATTTGATTGTGAATTTAGTAAACCGACATAATTGGTTTGATTTTGGTTTAATAAAAAACCGAATCAAACCGCCTCATGTACACCCCTAGTTCCCACGGCAGAGTTCACTTGAACAATGGGAAAAAAGTTCTCGTATTTTGTTTCAATATCTCATTGGTTTAATATTCTACTTTTTACGTCTCTTCCAAAAGGTAAAAATTGCACTGGGCGATCAAATAACTTATACCTAATTTTTTTTAAGTTTTAATTTATACCTATTTTTTAAACAACTTCAGTCATTTTTCTCCTCTTTCTTTTCCTTCTTCGTTTTCATCTTCTTCTTCTTTCTTTTGCTACTATTGGTGTTGCTATGAAACTTCAGTTCATAGGTTACACTCTTCACCTGAGCTCGATGATTTAGTTTCAGTCCAATTTGGAAGTTTATATATAACCATAGATTAGAATTTAAATGTGGTTTTTAATTATATATTGGATTACATTACTTGAAATCATATGAAGTCCATTCATATATGATGGTTTTATGGGGAAATCCTCACAAAAATGTGCTGAGTTTTCAGAGTACTTCACGATGTTGTCCTCATATTCAACTTATGGTAAGATTGTTGACATATCTTGAGAGCATGGGTTGTGCGGATTATTGTAGTACATACTTATTTGGGAGTTTGCAAAAAAAGACTTAACACCTTTTTCAAATTGGTGTTATTCTTCGTGATTCCCATGCCATTGCTCAAGTGAAGAGCGTAAACGGTAGCTTAGCAAATATAAACAAAAATTTCAGCTCCTAGAATGCTGAAATTCAGCAAATATAAAATAAACTTCAGCCCTGAAGCTCATCACAAACATAACAAAGTTTTATCTAAAAAAATACTGAAGTTCAGCAAATATAGAACTAAACTTCAGCTAAAACATGCTGAAGTTCAGCAAATAGAGAACAAAACTTCAGCTACTGGAATGCTTAAGTTCAGCAATTACACACAAAAAGTTAAGCAAATAGAGAATAAAACTTCAGCTACTAGAATGCTTAAGTTCAGCAATTGCAAGTAAAAATTTTAGCAAATAGAGAATAAAACTTCAGCTACTAGAATGTTTACGTTTAACAATTACAAACAAAAACTTCAGCCAACACTTGGTTCAACAATTTTCGTCACTTCAGGCCCGTCTACTAGAATGCTGAAGTTTGCGTGATTATCTTTGCTACTTCAGACCCGTATGCCTGAAGTTATGCAAAAATAGGTACGCTTGCAAAAAATATTTACAAAGCGGGAATAAGTAAAAACATGACCTAAAAAGCGGGTATAGATGCAAATGCCCGTTTGGAAAGTACGAATATGAATTTTGTTTTTGGTATGCTTTGTAGTTTGTACTCAGGCTTATGGTTCAGTGTAAGGCTGGACATATATCGGGTATACCTGACAGCCCAAATTGATAAAATGTTAATGGGTTATCTATTCGGGTTATTAAGTAAATAGTTTGATAACGATTTATTATTATTTGACTATTGGATTATCGATTCGGATCTCGATTTGCCTAATTTTAATAACAGTTTAACCGATAGCCCATTAAGTTTTAACAACATTATAATTTGTTCCATTAAGTATGTAAAGCCGCATTATGGCTTCATTCTCTCATTCTCTAAATTCTCTTGGCAGTTACTCTTCATCTTCAAACCTTCATTCTTAGAATAAGTTTTAAACTTTTCTGAATATCTCGCCTTAATTCTTCAGTTAAGATTTTAGTTATAAATTTTAAAGAATTAATTGTTTAGATTTTTAATTTTTCTATTTGTTTCTTTTGTTGCACTAATTCTTTAGTATTTAGAAGATTATGATTCTATTATTTTCTTGTGAATTATATCGCCCGCAGTGAGATAGTAAGATTAGATTGTTGAATGTCTTATTACTTACTCTTACTAACTTATAACTTTGAAAGTCGAGATCATTCATTGGGTTTTTCAAACGCAAAGAAAGTCTTCTTTCCTAAAGTTGATGTTTAATCCTTTTTTCGTAAGAGCAAAAATTCTATTTGTTTCTCATAATAATATGATCACTATTTCTATATAAAAATATGAGTTTTTTGGGTGTTTTTAATTCTTATTTGGTAAACCAATAACCGAAACGATAAGGATTGATAACCGATTAACTGATATCCGATAACCGGTATCTTATTGGTTCATTTATTGGTTTAGCATATTTATATACCGATAACTGATATGTCAATCCGATAACATTCACAACCGAACCGAATCGACTTATGCCCACCCCTAGTTCAGTTATATCAATAAAAATCGTCCACCCAATAAATGTAATTTTATTTCTTATGATCATTTTTGCATCTCTTTTCTCGATCCCTAATATATAAGTTGTCACGACCCATTTCGTAATAGGTCATGATGGTGCCCAACGCCATTGCTGGCAAGCCAACGCGGAAAAATACAAATTAAACGTCGATTACTTTAACCCCAAAATAGATGAAATAATTCTTTAAGTTGGAAATAGATTATCAATGATGATGAAAATCATTATAATCATACAATCCCAAAATAATAACGTCTACCAATGTGTGTGCCAAGACCTGGTGTTATAAGTAGTAGAAAACTAGTAGAAAATTAGTAGAATATACAATAAAATACACTACCCTACTATCTGAACAAAATAGACAGTATAAAAACATAAGAAAACTCCTTCAAGCTACTGCACGACACGGAAAGGAGTTGCGGCTCACCGTAGGAGTATCAAATCTGCTCAGTGGTGCGCGTCCATCTGGTAGTCAGGTGTACCTGCCTCAGACCCTGTACAATTAAGTACAGAAGCATAGTATGAGTACATAAATAATATGTACCCAGTAAGTATCCCGTCTAATCTCGAAGAAGTAGAGACGAGAGGTCGACTCGATACTTACTAGGGTCAATTAATATGAGAAGAGTTTATAATAAGCATGAATATCTTAAGTTATTTATATTTAATAATCATAGAGTAACAGTTCTTTCCCAAACACTAACAAGTATGCTTGTCAATAGTCTAAGCAAATATGTAACTCAGGCCTTGAAGAATTTCTAAGCAAAACATGCGCATATAATCACCGTGGGACGTACGGCCCGATCCAACATAAAATAAATTGTGCATTGCCGAGGGTCGAACGGATCGAACCATAGATACATCTATTACCCCGCTCGTGAATCACCCATGCGACGCGGTCAAACAGTAAATAAGCTCATTAACAAGCAACAATAACAATTAATACATATATGAGGAGTAGCCATACACAGAAATACCACGTACTCTCCTTTAAAAGACCAAACAGGATAAGGATCATTCTCTAGTCTCATTCTTCTTACTCAAAATAGTTCATACAAATCCGAATTTAATCAACACGTACTGAATATCACGTAGAGCATGCTTGTGGGTCATAGACTACCTGGACTTAACATAATAGTCGCTACGTACGGACTCTCGTCACCTAGTGCGTACGTAGCCCTCGAATATAATGACGATTAATTCAATTATTATACCTATGGGGACAAATCCCTGTTACAATGTTAAAAAGGAGACTCACCTCGCTCTAAAGTGCACTCCAAATGCCAAGAACAAATCCAAGCCCTCAATTTAGAGCCAAACAATCCCAAACTAGTTAAACGAAGTAGGAACTAGTTAATATAGGCTCATAGGATCAAATTCTAGCTATTTAAGAAATTTTCCAACCATTATCACAAGTTTTCTAAAAATCCGACCCCGGGCTCACGTGCCCGGATTCCGAAATTTTTTGAAAGAAGTTATTCTCTACAACCTAAGGACCAATAATATATGATTTTTAATTAATTTCATAACAAATTTCGTGGTTAAATTCAAGTTTTAGCAAAACCCTAGGTTTAGCTCTAAACCCTTTGATTTTGCCTAAGTTCTAGTGTTTAACATACCAAAAATATAAGTATTAGACTAAGGATGGGTGGAACAAACTTACCTCTTGATGCGAAGCGAAGACCTCTCTAAAGCTCCCAAATCGCCCAAAGAAGAAGTGAAAATGTTCAAAAAATGACTTAGAACCTGTCTTTAATGAACCTCACTAGTTCAGTGATTTCCGTTGCTGCGGTAAAGGTACCGCATCTGCGGTATCACATCTGCGAGATTTCCACCGCATCTGCGGAAAAGGGAAGGGAAGGCTAGGACCGCATCTGCAGTCTGGTAGCCACATCTGTGGCCTGGGCGCTGCATCTGCTATTCCTGGCTTGCCCCCCCCCCGGTCCGCTTCTGCGATCAAAGAACCGCATCTGCGGTCCTAGAACCGTAGATGCGGTTATGGCAGAAGAGGAGTTCTTCAGCCTTCTTCAAAATTTTCACTTCACTCGAGCCTCTTCCAATTGACGCTCGGGCCTCCCGGGCCCCGCCCGAACATACCGATAAGTATGAAATAACGAGACAGACCTACTCGAACCTCCGGGACACCTAAAGCAATGCTAAATCTAGAATTCACCCCCTAAAACCAAATTAATCAAATTTATGAACTTCAAGTTCTTAATTTTCTTCCAATGGGCCAAAACGCCCTAAATCTACTCGGATTGACACCAAATTTTATGGGCAAGTCTTAAATGGTATTTCGGACCTGTACCAAGCTTCGGAACCAAAATACGAGCCTGATACCTAGGAAATCAATGATTACTTAGTTTCTTTAAATCCTTAAAACTTCAAATTAACAATTTCTAATAAAAATTCACTACTCGGGCTAGGGACCTCGGAATTCAATTCCGGACATACGCCCAGGTTCCATAGTTTCCTACGGACCCTCCGAGACCGTCAAATCACAAATCTGGGTCCGTTTGTTCAAAATGTTGACCAAGGTAAAACTTCATCTTTTAAGAAATCCTAAGGAATCAAATGGGAATATTTCACCCGAAACTCTTCCAAATACCGAACCAACCGTCCCAGCAAGTCGTAACTTAGCTAAAGTAAGCGCAGGGTGTTTTATTTAAGGAACGGGGTTCAAAAGGAAAAATGACCAGGCAGGTCATTACATTCTCCACCTCTTAAACAAACGTTCGTCCTCGAACGAACATAGAAAAGTACATGGGCTGCTGAATAAATGGGGATATTTGCTCCGCATGTCCTCCTCGGACTCCCAGGTCGCCTCCTCGACTGGTTGGCCTCTCCACTGGATCTGTACCGCAGAAATCCTCTTGGATCTCAACTGGCAACCCCGCCTATCAATAATGGAAACTGGCTCCCCCTCATAGCCCAAGCTCTCATCTAGCTGAATAATACTGAAGTCTAACACATGGGAAAAGTCGGCATGATACTTCCGAAGACTCGACACATGAAATACTAGATGAACTCCCGATAATCTGGGTGGTAGTGCAAGCTCATATGCAACCTCCCCAACTCTCCTCAACACCTCGAAGGGGCCAATAAACCTTGGAATCAACTTGACCTTATTCCCGAATCTCATAATGCCCTTCATGGGCGAGACTTTCAAGAGGACCTTCTCGCCAACCATAAATGATACATCACGCGCCTTCTAATCTATGTAACTCTTCTATCTGGACTGAGTTGTGCAGAGCCTCTCTTGAATCAACTTCACCTTATCATGGGCATCCTGTACCAAGTCTGTACCATACAACTTAGCCTCACCAGGCTCGAACCATCCGATAGAAGAACGACAATGGCGACCATATAGAGCCTCGTATGGAGCCATCTCAATGTTGGACTGATAGCTATTATTATATGCAAACTCCGCCAAGGGCACGAATCGATCCCACTGCCCTCCAAAGTCAATCACACATGCTATAAGCATATCCTCTAAAATCTGAATTGTCCGCTCCGACTGCCCATCGGTCTGAGGATGGAATGTTGTGCTAAGCTCTACATGGATCCCCAACTCACTCTGAATGGCTCTCCAGAAATGGGAAGTGAACTGAGGGCCTCTATCTAATATGATGGAAACAGGCACACCATGCAATCAGACTATCTCCCGGATATAAATCTGAGCATACCTCTCTTCTATATAAGTAGTAGCCACTGGAATGAAGTGGGCCGACTTGGTCAACCTATCAACGATGACCCATACTGAATCAAACTTCTGCAAGGTCCGCAGCAACCCCACTACGAAATCCATGGTAATGTATTCCCACTTCCACTCTGGTATAGGCATCTGCTGAAGTAGGCCACCCGGTCTCTGATGTTCATACTTGACCTGCTGGCAATTCAAAAACTTAGTCACATACTCCACTATGTCTTTCTTCATCCCCCGCCACTAGTAATGCTGCATCAAATCACGATACATCTTCGTAGCTCCGGGGTGGATAGAATACCGCGAACTGTGTGCCTCCTCTATGATCCTCTTCCTCAGACCATCAATATTAGGAACACATAGACGACCCTGGAGTTGAAAAACACCATCCTCGCCAATAGAAACCTCCTTGGCACCTCCCTGAAGCATCGTCTCTCTAAGGACCGCCAATGTGGATCATCGAACTATCGGACCTTTATCTCCCCCAGTAATGAAGACTGAGCAACCATACATGCAAGAACCCATCGGGGCTCCGAAATGTCCAACCTCACAAGCCTGTTAGCCAAGGACTGAATGTCCAAAGCTAGTGGTCTCTCCGCTGCTGGAATAAATGCCAAGCTACCCATACTCTCTGCCTTTCTGCTCAAGGCATCCGCGACCACGTTCGCCTTGCCCGGATGATAAAGAATGGTGATGTCATAATTCGTTAGTAACTCAAGCCACCTGTATTGCCTCAAATTAAGATCCCTCTACTTGAACAAATGTTGCAAGCTGAGATGATCGGTATATACCTCACACGAAGCCCCGTACAGGTAGTGCCTCCATATCTTAAGAGCATGAACAATCGCTGGCAACTCCAGATCATGCACAGGATAATTTTTCTCATGAATCTTCAGCTGATGGGAGGCATATGCAATAACTCGCCCCTCCTACATCAATACACAACCCAAGCCAATGGGCGAAGCGTCACAATACACTGGATACATCCCTAAAATGGAGGGCAACACAAGGACTGGTGTTGTAGTCAAGGCTGTCTTGAGCTTCTAGAGCTCGCCTCGCAATCATCGGACCAATGGAAAGGAGCACCCTTCTGAGTCAATCTAGTTAGAGGTGATGCAATAGATGAAAAGCCTTGCACGAACCACTTGTAATAACCTGCTAATCCTAGGAAACTCCTGATCTCGGTCACTAAGGTGGGGCACGGCCAGCTCTGAACTGCCTCAATTTTCTTGGGGTCTACCTTAATACCCTCTCCTGACACAATATGCCCCAAGAATGCCACCGACTCTAGCCAAAACTCACACTTGGAGAACTTAGCATATAGCTTCTGCTCTCGCAAGGTCTGGAGCAATACTCTCAGATGCTGCTCGTGCTCCCCCAGGCTACGTGAGTATATCAAGATGTCATCAATGAAGACGATGACGAATGAATCAATATAAGGCCTGAACACCCTGTTCATCAAATCCATAAATGCTGCTGGGGCATTAGTCAAGCCAAAGGACATCACCAGAAACTCATAATGGCCATATCTAGTCTGGAATGCAGTCTTCAGAACATTCGAGTCCCGAATCTTCAGTTGATGGTAACCCGACATCAAGTCTTCTTAGAGAACACCCTCGCACCCTACAACTGGTCGAACAAATCATCGATACGAGGCAACGGATACTTGTTCTTGATGGTGACTTTTTTCAGCTGGCGGTAGTCAATGCACATCCGCATAGTCCCATCCTTCTTCTTCATAAATAACACCGGTGCACCCCAAGGCGATACACTGGGTCTAATAAACCCATTTGCTAACAACTCCTCAAGCTGCTCCTTCAGCTCCTTCAACTCTTTAGGAGCCATGCGGTACGGTGGAATAGATATAGGCTGGGTGCCTGGAGCCAAATCGTTACAAAAATCAATATCACGATCTGGTGGCATGCTAGGAAGATCAGAAGGAAACACATCGACGAACTCTCAGACTACGGGAACTGAATCAATCATCGGAGACTCTGTAATGATGTCTCGAACATAAGCTAGATAGGCCAAACACCCCTTCTCGATCATGCACCGAGCCTTCAAGAGAGAAATAAATCTACAAGGGGTATCAAACGTGGAACCCTTCCACTCCAACCTCGGCAACCCTGACATCACTAGTGAAACAGTCTTGGCATAGCAATCTAGAACAACACGATATGGAGATAACCAATCCATACCAAGGATGACCTCAAAATCGATCATATAAAGCAACAAGAGGTCTGCTCTAGTCTCGAAGCCGCAAAACATGACCACACAGGACCGGTAGTCCCGATCCACAACCACGAAATCACCCACAGGAGTGAATACATGAACAAGAGTGCCCAAAGGCTCAGGAGAAATAACCAGGAAATGAGCAAACAGAGATGATACATATGAATAAGTAGACCCTGGGTCAAATAACACTGAAGCATCTCTACCACAGACGAAGATAATACCTGTGATGATGGCATCTGAGGCCAATGCATCTGGCCTAAGCGGAAGAGCGTAGAATCTAACTGGAGCTGTCGACGCCCCCTTTTTCTAAAGGCGAAATCGGGTTTACGACATCATGGACAAAACAACTCTCATTCCCTTTTGAGGAATCGGGTTATGGAATTTGAAGAGTCGCCACCTAATGATTATAGTGCATTAGGACACTTAAAAAAAGAAGAAGATTTTGAAAGAAAAACCAGAGTTCGGGTAAGGGCTTGAGATTATCTCGAGGGGAAGGTGTTAGGCACCCCTCAAGATCCACTAGTGTGGTTCCCGGCCATTCTTAGTTGTGACTTTAAGAAGAGTAGAAAGAAACACATAAAACTTGCATATATTAGTTACAGACAAA
>MU680732.1:0-11067 GCA_026770625.1 Nicotiana glauca | reverse complement strand
GGGGTTTGAATTGGGTGTAATTAAGGCTAAAATTGCAAAGAAATAGGGCCAAGTTCTAAATAGCCACTTTTTCCCATTTTATTTAATAAAAATAGCTATAAATAATTTAAAAGTAAATTAAAAACACTGAACTGATTAATAATATATAAAAAATAATCTAAAAATATTAGGAACAATTTTATAATTATAAAATGCGGTTAAAAATAGGCTATAATTGCAATTTCATGCAATTAGGCTTTAGAAATTTCGAATAAATTTGTAAAAATGTGTAAAAATTACATTAATTATATTTTGTTGTAAATATGAGAATGAAATACATTATTCACCAAAAATAATAATTTGGGAATAATTTTGGATTTTGCACTGTTAAAAATGGACAATAAATTAATTCTAAAACCCCTAAAAAATTGAGGAAAAATACCAAAACCTTTGGGCATGCTTATATATGCATACATATACTATTTTGAAAGTATTTGAGTATATATAGAAAATATATAGGGAAAATTAGGTATCAACAGGAGCGTCGGCTGGCTGGCCCCCGCCTAACTGAGCAGTAGCTGGCTGACCTCTCCCCGTCTGACCTCTACCTCTAGGTCGGCCCCGACCAACTTGTCCTCCACCTCTAGGTGGCTGGGCAACTGGTGCTGAAATCATAGGTTGCTAGCCCTATTGTACTGCTTTGCCCCAAAGCCTGGGGCAGGTCCTTTTCAGATGACCCGAATCTCTACACTCTTAGCACACTCTCGGTACCATAGCCTGCTGCCCTGGAGTCTAAGCCTGCTGACCCGTATACCCACTGGAAGAACCCTGAATGGCCGGTGGGCGATAGGAACTCTCTGGCATAGCGCTGAAGTGAGAACTAGAGGAATCCTGATAGCTTGAATATCCATCGAAGGAACCCTGAATAGTTGGTTGACGGTATGAACTCTCCGCCATCGCACTGAAATAAAGTCTCACTGGAGCACCTCGGGGAGGGGGTGGTGGTGCTAAATATGAGGGTCTGCTGGGTTGGCCCTTCCCGGAGTGACCTCTACCCCTAGCTGGGGCACCTCTGAACTCTCCTGAAAACTGGGCCCTCTTGTCTTGCTGAAGCTGCTCTCTACCCCTCAGGTGATACCCCTCAATCTTGCGAGCAATCTCAACTACTAGTTGATACTCTGTACCCATCTCCACCCCTCGGTCCATGCTAGCTCGAAAATTGGGGTGCAACCCCGCAATAAATCTCTGCACTCTCTTTGCATCTGTGGGAAGTATCATGAGTGCATGGCGAGACAACTCAGAAAACCTCGCCTCATAATCGGTCACAAACATCTGACCCTGCTCAAGATGCTCAAACTGGTGACGTAGCTCTTCCCTCTCAAAGGGTGGAATATACCTATCCAAGAATAACTGGGTAAACTGACCCCGGGTGAGGGGAGGAGAACCCGCTGGCCTACCAAGAATATAGGACTGCCACCACCTATGGGCCTTGCCCTCCAGCTGGAAAGTAGTGAAGTCAACTCCATGTGACTCCAATATCCTCATATTGTGCAGTCTGTCCCTTCACCTGTCGATGAAATCCTGGGGATCCTCACGTCGCTCACCCCCGAAGACCGGAGGGTGAAGTCTAGTCCATCGATCCAATAGCTTATGCGGGTCACCATCCGCAGCTGGTCTGGGTTGGGGAACCACTGTGGAAACTGGCTGGGCCTCATCTACGGGTAGTGCACCCGGAGTCTGATACACTGCAGCTGCATGACCAGAAGCCTGGGCAGTAGGGGTCTGTGATCCCCCTCCCGCCTGTGAGGTAGCTGGATCTTCTGGAAATAAACCAGCCCGAGTCATAGTATCCATGAGCCGCAACATACGGCCCATGAACTCCTGAAATCCCAGTGATGTCACAAAGTCCGGCGGGGTCGGCTCAGCTGCAGACACCTCGCCCTGCTCCTCAATTATAGGATCTCCTGCGGGATCTGCTGGTGGTGGTACTGGAATAACTCTGGGACACCCTCGTCCCATACCACGGGTCGGTGCCCTCCTCCGGCCTCTGCCTCGGCCTCTAGCAATGGGGGGTACAGCCCCGTCCGGGTCTGGAACATCAGACGTGCGTCTCGTCGCCATCTGTGAGAGAATAGAAATGGGTAATTTAGCATACTAAATCACTGCATGATAGAAGATGAACAAAGAGTAGTCCTTCCTAATACCATGTAGCCCCTCGAAGATAAATACAGACGTCTCAGTACCGATCTACAAGACTCTATTAGGTTTGCCCATAACTTGTGAGACCTACGTGAACCTAGTGCTCTGATACTATGTTGTCACGAACCATTTTCGTAATAGGTCATGATGGCAACCAACGCCATCGCTGGGCAAGCCAATGCGGAAAAATACAAATTAAACTTCGATTACTTTAACCCCAAAATAGCTGAAATAATTCTTTAAGTTGGAAATAGATTAGCAATGATGATAAAAATTATTATAATCATACAACCCCAAAATAATAACGACTACCAATGTGTGTGCCAAGATCTGGTATCACAAGTAGTGAGCAACTAATAGAATATACCACAAAATACACTACCCTACTGTCTGAACAGAATAGATAGTATAAAAATATAAGAAAACTCCTTCAAGCTACTACACGGCATGGAAAGGAGTTGCAACTCACCGTAGGAGTATCAAATCTGCTCAGTGGTGCGCGCCCGTCTGGTAGTCAGGTGTACCTGCCTCAGACCCTGTACAATTAAGTACAGAAGCATATTATGAGTATATAAACAATATGTACCAAGTAAGTATCCTGTCTAATCTCGAAGAAGAAGAGACGAGAGGTCGACTCGATACTTACTAGGGTCAATTAATATGAAAAGAGTTTATAATAAGCATGGATATCTTAAGTTATTTACATTTAATAATCATGGAGTAACAGTTCTTTCCCAAGCACTAACAAGTATGCTTGTCAATAGTCTAAGCAAATATGTAACTCAAGCCTTGAAGAATTTCTAAGCAAAACATGTGCATATAATCACCGTGGGACGTACGGCCCGATCCAACATAAAATAAACTGTGCACTACCGAGGGTCGAATGGCTCGAACCATAGATGCATCTATTACCCCGCTCGCGAATCACCCATGCGACGGGGTCAAATAGTAAATAAGCTCATTAACAAGCAACAATAACAATTAATACATATATGAGGAGTAGCCATACACAGAAATACCACGTACTCTCCTTCAAAAGACCAAACATGATAAGGGTCATTATCTAGTCTCATCCTTCTTACTCAAAATAGTTCATACAAATCCGAATTTAATCAACACGTACTAGACTATCACGTAGAGCATGTTTATGGGTCCTAGACTACCCGGACGTAACATAATAGTCACTACATACGGACTCTCGTCACCTAGTGCGTACGTATTCCCCGAATATCATGACGATTAATTCAATTATTATACCTATGGGGACAATTCCCTCTTACAAGGTTAGAAAGGAGACTCACATCGCTCCAAAGTGCACTCCAAATGTCAAGAACAAGTCCAAGCCCTCAATTCAGAGCCAAACGATCCTAAACTATTTAAACGAAGTAGGAACTAGTTAATATAGTCTCATAGGATCAAATTCTAGCTATTTAAGAAAATTCCCAACCATTATCACAAGTTTTCTAAAAATCCGACCCTGGCCCACGTGCCCGGATTCCGAAATTTTTTGAAGGAAGTTGTTCTCTACAACCTAAGGACCTATAATATATGATTTTTAATTAATTCCATAACAAATTTCATGGTTCAATTCAAGTTTTAGCAAAACCCTAGGTTTACCTCTAACCCCTTTGATTTTGCCTAAGTTCTAATATTTAATCGACCAAAAATACAAGTATTAAACTAAGGATCGGTGGAACAAACGTACCTCTTGATGCTAAGCGAAGTCCTTCTCTCTAAAGCTCCCAAATCGCCCAAAGGAGGAGTGAAAATGTTCAAAAAATAACTTAGAACCCGTCTTTAATGAACCTCACTGGTTTAGCGATTTTCACTTCTGCGGTAAAAGGACCGCATCTGCGGTCCAACATCTGCGAGATTTCCACCGCATCTGCGGAAAGGGGGAGGGAAGGCTGGGACCGCATTTGCGGAGCCGCATCTGCGGCCTGGGAGCCGCATCTACGGTTCCTGGCTTGGCCCCCCTTGGGCCACTTCTGCGATCAAAGAACCGATTCTGCGGTCCCGCATCTGCGATTATGACAGAAGCACCAGTTCTTTAGCCTTCTTCAAAATTTTCACTTCACTCAAGCCTCGTCCAACTGATGCTCGGGGCTTTCGGGCCCCGTCCGAACATACCGACATGTCTGAAATCACGAGACAGACCTACTCGAACCTACGGAACACCCAAAACAACACTAAATCTAAAATTCACCCCCTAAAACCAAATGAATCAAATTTATGAACTTCAAGTTTTTAATTTTCCTCCAATGAGCCAAAACGCCCTAAACCTACTCGGATTAACACCAAATTTTACGGGCAAGTCTTAAATGATATTTCGCACTTGTACCAGGGTTCAGAACCAAAATACAAGCCCGATACATAGGAAATCAATGATTACTTAGTTTCTTTAAATCCTTAAAGCTTCAAATTAACAATTTCTAATAAAAATTTACTACTCAGGCTAGGGACCTTGGAATTTGATTCCGGGCATACGCCCAGGTCCCATAGTTTCCTACGAACCCTCCGGGACCGTCAAATCACAAATCCGGGTCCGTTTGCTCAAAATGTTGACCAAGGTCAAACTTCATCTTTTAAGAAAATCCTAAGGAATCAAATGGGCATATTTCACCCGTAACTCTTCCAAATCCCGAACCAACCATCCCAACAAGTCGTAACTTTGCTAAAGCAAGAGCGGGGAGTTTTATTTAAGGGAACGAGGTTCAAAATGCAAAACGACCAGGCGAGTCGTTACATAAATTGACAATGCAAAGATTAATTACATTACTACAATGGGCCAAATATATCTATGTACTATACGAAAAGGTTTAAATATAACTTTTATTATATATCTCTGTCATAATACCATTGGTTCAAATATGCCCTTCTTCTGTTAAGTTTGTCCAAAGTGGACATCCAATTCTGCGTAGTTTGATGAGGTGGATGTCATCTCGGCGCCCGTAATCCATATATAAAAGACTAAAATTTGAAATACAATATTTGTTACGGTTGCGGCAACGGTGGCAATAGTAGTGGAGGGAGGAAAATTTTAGTGGTGGAAAACAATAGGAGGGAGGGATAAATTGGGTTAGGGGAGCTGAGGTGGCATGCCATATGGCATCTACCTCATCAAATATCAGTGCTACGTAGGATTGGATGTCCATCTTGGACAAACTTAACATAAAAGGGATATATTTGAACCGATAATATTACGACAGTGATATATTTGGACTCAAAGTATAACGAAGGATATATTTAAATCTTTTCTCATAATAAAATGTTATATTTGACCATTTTCCGTTTACATTATCTATATAGTTTAACTTGTGATAATAAATTATTTACCATTTTTAGTAGGTTATATTTAATAGTTATCATAGTATTCAACATATAATTACCTTGTAAGTAAGTAGTAATCTAATTGAGTCTTAATATGTTTTATACCATTACTACATAAATTTAATTCTAATAAGAAAGTCTCTTATATCAAAACTAAAATATTATCGTCGGAGAGATGGACAAATCAATATCAATATAGGACATTATGTTATAAAACAATAAAAGAAGAAGAGTAGTATTTCAAAAAAAAAAAGTAGAGAGAGAGAATTCTTATTGATTTGGGTTGAATGACAATGGAATAAAATCCTCTATTTATAGGGAGATGATGACTTAGCCACCAAGTAATAAACCCTAGAATCTCTCCAAATATAGACATTCACCATAAATACAACTCTATTTATAACACTCCCCATTTAATGTCTATTCAACAAACAATGTATCTCGTTAAAATCTTAACTAAAATAAATCCAGTGGAAAAACAATTCTAGAGAAGGAAAAAGAGTACACATGTTTAGAAATACGCCTTTTGATTGCCTCATTAAAAACCTTGCAAGGAAAACCCAATGGGACAAAACCTTATAAGAGAAAAAGAGTGCAACGCGCATTAACTCCCCCTGCTGAGAGCATCAATTCACATCCTTGAGCCTTCGCATCCCAATCTTGTACACTAGCTTCTTGAAGGTTGACGACGGTAGAGACTTGGTGAACAAATCAGCCATATTATCACTTGAATGAATATGTTGCACCTTGAAATCACCATTCTTGTATATATATAATCTCTTCATATAATGTCGTGGAATAACCTTTTCAATATCTCCATAGAGGTAAAAGTTCCCGCTATCACATTATCATGCTTATAGTTATAGCAAGACACATATATGCACAAATTACACTTATCATATCGTACTTCATGACCAAGAATTGTAAATGCTTCAAACAATTTAAAATTGTTCATGGATTTCCATATAAGTATAGTCAATAAGCCCTATAAATAGAGTTTAGATTTACATCAAATTTTCATGTCATGCGAGACATATAAGATATATAAAGGTGATAGCACATACCATTGACTTTATACTTTTAAGTGTTTGAACTGCAGGTCCAAAACTACTTGTTTTTCATATGAAACCAAATTCTACTTGAATTGTTTCTCCAGACTTAAGATCCTCATATATATTTAGTGTTATAATCAGTGTCGTCGACAAACATTTTATATCGGTTCTGTTTACCGTGAAAATGATAACAACAATTAAATTTGTAAAATGGGATTCTAAAAATATGTGATCTATTCCCGAGCTAGTTTGTAAGGGTGATTAGTGCTAAACATGGAGTAAAACAGTAAAGACTGAGCTAGCCAAAGGGATAATCGAACTAGTCAAGGATTTTCCCGGGCTTGGGATAAGTCAATAAATACCTCGGGGCCAGACCTCGAGCCTACCTCAGGCCTATCAAAGGTAACCTTATCTAGGGTAATCGGGAAGGGGATAACAGATACGTACGTGTATATAAGGCTTTATACCATCAATCTTGAGCTAAATGATGAAGAACAAACGAAGAACAACAAAATGCTAGGGTGACCTCCGGGTCGAAGATAATTTAGAAGAAAGATAGATAGAGAGAGAGAGAGAGAGAGAGAGAGAGAGAGAGAGAGAGAGAGAGAGAGAGAGTATTATTGCTTTCTTTGTAAGGCCAACAGGAGATGTCTTACAAGGTGTTGGTGACCCTTCTTTTATAGAAAAAGGGGGCGTCCAAACTTAATATAATAAACAAATATAATAAAAGAACGAGATGTGACAGCCTGTATTTCTTTATAGGAGAACTGGCGTCGAGCTGTTTGGAGAAGTCTCGTGGTCCCCAGTCACATCCCTCGGGGAATATCTTCGCCCATCTAGGTCTTAATCAATGCTCGATCTGGGCGAGGAATTAGATAGGTCTTGAGGGGGAACCGAACCGAGATCTCGTGCCTTCGGGATTTGCTATTCGAAGCATTATGTCAAGGAAAATTGGTCTCCCGATTTTCCCATATACAGATAGTCTATGCGTTTCTTAGAGGGAAGTGATAAGAAATGTTTTTGACGCTCCTCCTCGAGGTCCTCGACATGCCATTATGACAATGGATCAGCCTTTCTTCACAGAAGCCGAGGCGTTTTTCCTTCCTGCTTCTTTAGAACTTTTTGGAAATGTTATGATCCCTCACTTTTTGGGGCCGCATCATCGTTGTTGCCACTCTGTGCCGCTATTTTGTCGCTATCATTTCATCTTCCATGAACGCATTAATTTCGCCTGTCGTTACGCTTTTCGAGGGCGATAATGGTGTCTTCGGTTATTTTTTTTCTTTTATATATATGGGGCTCCCTTGCAATTAGTTCTTCATTCAGGAGGCCTCCTTCGATACTGTGAGCACGTGATTTTTGCCCTAAGCAAATTATTCCCAAAATCTAAACAAATAATTTTTTTAAAAAAAATTTGTTAAATATTTGTTGCATTTTTGTGTCAATTAGTTGCATAATAATTCATAAAAATATACAAAATATGCATGAGTATTAGGATTTTAACAATTTTGGTATTAATACATTTAAAAAAAAACAAATTAAAGAAAATCAAAATAGCATTTTATGTTTTTAATTGAAAATACCATAAAAATAGAAAGTTAATTAGTTAGAAAAATCAGAAAAAATAAAAGAAAATAAAATACAAGAAAGAAATACAAAAAGTAAAATACAAAAATAATAATAATAATAATAAAGGAAATAAAATACAAAAAAATAAAAAAAATACAAGATAAATAGTTAAACACACATAAAAATTGGGCTAATAACATAAGTAGCCCAAAAAATATATACACCAGCCCAATCAACCCCAAGCCCAAAAGAAAATGCCGATCTGCCTGGTTTTAAAACCAAACGACACCGTCTAAGTTTAAGCAATCTGGGCCATTGATTAATTTGATCAAACGGTCAGGTGTACAAACCATTTAATAAGCCAAACGACGACGTTTCAGTCGTCAAATCCTGGTCGTTCAGTTGATTGATCTAACGGGTAGAATCGAATCATCACTAAACCAAACGACGTCGTGTATGTGTCAATGAATCTCAGCCGTCAATTATTTCTAATCTAACGGTCCCTAGTAATCCTAAGGTTTTAAATATACAAAAACCTTATTCTTAAATCATTTCGTCTCCTTCCTCTATACACAAACCCTAGCTGCCTTTCCCCCCCTTCTCTCAGTCTCGCCGGAAATCTCACCGGCGGGAGACGGCACCTACGCCGTTACCCTCACCATTAACACCACAGAAGGATCTAAGCCCCCTCTTCCACCCCTCTAACTCTTTTTCCTCAAACAAGCCTGGATCTCCTCGAATATTGATTTAAGTGTCGCCGGAACCCCACTCCGGCGAACACTACCACTCCAAAATCATCCTATAGCGTCCCTTAACCACCCTAGGTCCTATTCTAAAAGCCTTTAACCTTGAAAACCCACTGAAGAGGTTCATACTAAGACTCAAAAGCCTGCCGGAGATTCAAAAGTCCAAGAAAACGATATCCAAGGTTTTAAAATCCTGGAAAATCAAGAAAAAACGAAGAAAGAAAAGAACAGAAGAAAGAAAGAAAAGGAAGAAAGAAAGAAAAGTCTAGAAGAAATAAGAAAGCAAGAAAAGCTAAGTTCCTGTTTCCTTTTTACTTCTGTTTGTTTGCATGTCTATGATTTTCTTTTGTTGATTAATTCTTGATGAAAATGATATAGTTTTAGGTTTTTGATTTCTGTTCGAATAAGTATATTGTTAGACCTAGTTCTTAGGTTCTGATTGTTTGATAAATTTGATTAGTAATTAGGGTTTTCCTTTTAATTGAATAGTCTGATTCTTTATTGTTTGATTGGTTTCTGAAATTTGTTAATGGATTAATATAAGTCTGATTGCCTAGGTTTGATTTGGTTATAGCTGGATAAATTTTGATTAGTTCTGGTAATTAGTTAAGGTTTTCGATCCTGATTTTTAGAGTAATTTTGGGGCATTTGGTTATAATTGGGGTTAAGGGCAGTACGGGTGAAGGGTAATTGAAATAGGGAAGCAGGGTTAGTTCGGGGAATGTCATTTGGTTCATTGTAATAATCCTAAGGGGGTAGGGGTAGATTTGGGAATACTATTTGGTTTAATGGTAAATACTTAAGGGGTTAAGGGTATTTCAGGCATAATAAAAGGGTAGTGCAGTAAATGCCAATTAGAGGTAGGGGTAGAAGGGTAAAAGCCAAGGAAAGGAACATTCTAGATTGGGGAAAAGAGGTAATACTGCATTAATAAAGGGGAAAAGGGTCGATTAAATAAAATAATAGGGGTCTAATTGCAATAAAAGAAAGGACTAAGGGACAATTTCAGAATTTGAAATTCCCTCTCTTTTCAAATCTATAAATAGGCTTCATGAGCCTTCATTTAACAAGTTTTAGAAGTTTTAGAAGTTTGGAAGCCTGGCCAATCTGAAATCATACTAAAAATCATCTCTGCATCTTCATCTTAGAGATTTCTTATTTCGAAACTCAAAAATACAAAAAATATCAGAAATAGCTCGAGAATCCTACTACTCATTAGTTTCAACATTCAATCTGAAATTCGATTGGTACTGATTGTCGAGTTTTTGTGTGGGAGTTACATTTTGTTAATCAAGTGACGGGTTATATACCGGTTTGCTGTTGTTGATCTGATATTGCTGTGGTTCAACTGGTGTTGATTGAGGCTAATTGATTCATGTTGTTATCACTGTGCTGATCCTGTTTCTGTTACTAGATCTCATTGATTTCCTTTTACTTCCAGGTACACTTCTATCATTGATGTAAATTCTGAAATTGAAGAAGACGAAGTGAAAGTTTACATGTCATTTCGTATTTTACTATTGATTCATTGACCTTGATCCTTTGTATTCGTTAGGACTAGTTTAATATGTAATAAATTGGACTGGACTGTTGAACTTTAATTTGATATTGGCTTTAGTTTTAGATAGTTTCGTACTATAGTTGAGGTTATATGATATTATTTTAAAAATATAAAGTAGAATGGATTTAAGCTCTTGAAACTAGTTCTGTTAGGTATTATTACCTGTATATTGAAATTGAAAAAAAAAATAATCAGAATTATTTTTGTAATGCGTGTCCAACATCTGATAATACATATAGATTCAAATCATAATTGTTCCATGTTTAGTGAATATAACAGATTCCATAGATTAAAACATCACTATAATGTGTCAATTTGATATCACCTTTGAAGTAATGTCATAAATCAAAAATAGTTCAACTATGATAGCAATAAGTTTTAGTTCAAAGTGATTAATGTTAGAAATAACTTCAAATACTTAGTAAAAATGGTACTCGTGATAGAATTATAGCTTGTTTCGATCTTTTGAATTTTCATTACATTAGATCCAATTCTGTACATAAATTTGAAATAAAGGAAAATTTTCTGTAGTTACGTGCATAATTGCGTTTGAGTTTAATCTGAAAAATGAAGTAAGTAAAACAAAAACATCCTCTGTTGCAAGTTCAATTTGAGAAAGGTCCAAATGCAA
>MU680731.1:78925-95603 GCA_026770625.1 Nicotiana glauca | reverse complement strand
GCGACTCTGAATCTTAATAATAAATTCTGTTTCGATTGTCCTTTAATTGGAAAAACTCCCTTCTACCACGCCCTTCGCGGGGTGCGGTAGCGCCCAAAGGAGGTGTGACAGGTTGCTATTGACTACTTCACGAAGTGAGTTGAAGCCATCACCCTCAAGTCAGTCACCAAGAAAGCTGTGGCAGATTTTGTACACTCTAATCTTATTTGGCGCTTTGGCATTCCTACAACTATCATCACAGACAATGCTGCCAATCTGAATAGTCGTTTGATGGAAGAGTATGCGAACAATTCAAAATAACACACAGAAATTCCACTCCCTGTCAGCCCAAAGCCAATGGTGTCGTCGAAGCAGCAAACAAGAACATCAAGAAGATTCTGAGAAAGATGATTCAAAGATCTGGACAATGTCATAAAAAGCTTCCTTTTGCATTACTTGGATATCACACCATGGTGCACGCATCGGTAGGAGCAACCCCATACTTGGTGGTCTATAGAACTGAGGTTGTTATACCCGCAAAGGTAGAAATCCCTTCACTCCGGATAATTATTGAAGCAGAAATTGAGGATAGTGAGTGGGTGAAGACTCGGGTGGAACAGTTCTTAATTGATGAAAAACGAATGGTCGCGGTTTGTCACAGGCAGTTGTACCAATAAAGAATGGCCCGCGCTTATAACAAGAAAGTGCGTCCCAGGAATTTTGAAGTGGGACAACTTGTGCTAAGACGCATTCTCCCCCATCACCAGGAAGCAAAAAGGAAAATTTGCTCCTAATTGGAAGGGTCCATACATCATCCGAAAGATATTGCCGAGAGGAGCACTGTATCTGGGTGACATCGAAGGAAATGATCCCGAAACAACTATGAATGCGGATGCAGTAAAAAGGTACTATGTTTAGACCTTCTACGGTAATGACTTTGCGCAGTTGAGATGACGAAGGCTTTCCTTCCCGCTATCCAAACATTATCAACCCTTCGCAAACCCATTTGAGTCGTTTACTCTTCGTTGGCTACCCTCATTGGAACCCAGAAGTACTATTGAAAAAAAGAAGAAAAAAAAGAAAAAGAAAAAAAATGATGAAAAAAAGAAAAAAAATGAAAAATGAAAAAAAAATGTTTAAAATGATGAAAAGAAAAACAAAAACAAAACCAAACAAAAACAACAAAAACAAATATTTCCCTGAACTACGTTCGACTTGATTCCGAAAGGATACGTAGGCAGACTCTCTCTGGGGGTTCAGTCACATCAAAACAAAAATTTCGATTCCCCCGAAAAAGTAAATCTGGGGCAGATGATATAATGGCTCGGCCATTTGCCCACCAAAACGGTTCCAAAGTTGTAATTCCGTCCAAGATTCTTTTACCCAGAAACCTTGTCCAAGTCCTTCCGATCAAGTGGCAAAGGCGTGGGAAGTGAAAAACATCATTGTTGGAATCCGATACAGTCCAAATTGAGATAAATAAAATGAGAGAGTCTTATCGGTGAAAACCTTCGGGCACCATAAGGCGACGATAATAAGAGAAATTGAAAATGAGAGAGTCCGTTTGGTGGAAACTCTTAAAGAGCACTATCGGGTGACGGTGAGAAGAGAAATGAGAGAGGTCGATTGGCAAAAATCCGCAAAGGGTGCCATTGGCCGAAAAGAAGACACCTCCCATCATTGAAAGAGTCCTGGCAAGGTTCCCTGGTTTTAAAGTGGGTCAATGGGTCTACGAGAAGCTGGAAAGTTAGTGCGTGTCAGGCATCCAGTCCAAGAAGCATGCCATGTCCATTTGAGTCCAGCATGCAACCCCAGATAAGTCCTTCTCTTCCCCCGAAAGGGACGCTTCTATTTAAATTCATCCTCTTGCTCTGTTTACTTTTTCCTTGAACCCTTTTCGGCCTAACTCTGATTCCAAAACTTTACAAAGAAAAGGTGGCAGGTGGTTTTTACAGGGTTTTTCCTAACAAAAGCTAAAAGAAAGTACCTAGCCCCAGCGGGTGCGTCAAGCCAATCCCGACTGGCCATGATGGTTGATGCTTTCAAAGCAAAGACATTGGAAAGGAAATAAAGTCAAAGACAAAGGTACTAAGAGCAGAATAAAGTGAAAAGGCCAGAGCCCCACGCGGGCGAGTCATCATGGAATCCTAAAAGTTGAGTCCTTCGGTTGGAGAAGAGATTCATCCTCAAAACCATCAACCAGCAAAAGTTCTCAATGGAAGCTGGGTCGTGATCAAGAAATTGAGATGATCAAGGCCACAAAACCAACCACCGTTTCAAACAAACAATTGTTCTTTTTTGAAAAATTTGAAATAGGTGCAATCCAAGCAACTGTGCAAAAAAACAGGTGCAACCAAAAAGGAAAAGAAATGCGCAAACGCTGAAACAACTTTGCAGCAAGGAACCGATCAAAAAGGGAAGTTTTCCCAAATTCTTTCATGCATTTTATTAAATAAAAAAAAGAAGAAGTGGAAAATAAAAATCCCAAAAATCATGGTAGCATAGGACCCCATTCTTTAGATATCCCGGCATAACCCGTGGACCTCCCTAGCATAAGCCAAGGATCTTTTTTCTTTTATTCCGGCATAACCCGTGGACCTCCCTGGCATAACCCAAGGACCTTTTCATTTATCCCGGAATGACCCGTGGACCTCCCTGGCATAACCCAAGGACCTTTTTTATTTTATCCCAGCATAACCCGCGGATCTCCCTAGCATAACCCAAGGACCTTTTTCTTCTATCCCGGCATAACCCGCGGACCTCCCTTGCATAACCCAAGGACCTTTACATTTATCCCAGCATGATCCGTGGACCTCCCTGGCATAACCCAAGGACCTTTTTTCTTCTATCCCAGCATAACCCGCAGATCTCCCTGGCATAACCCAAGGACCTTTTTCTTCTATCCCAGCATAACCCGCGGACTTCCCTGGCATAACCCAAGGACCTTTTTCTTTTATCCTGGCATAACCCGTGGACCTCCCTAGCATAACCCAAGGACCTTTTCATTTATCCCGGCATAACCCGTAGACCTCTTTGGCATAACACAAGGACCTTTTCATTTATCCCGGCATGACCCGTGGACCTTCCTGGCATAACCCAAGTACCTTTTTTCTTTTATCCTGGCATAACCCGCGGATCTCCCTGGCATAACCCAAGGACCTTTTTCTTCTATCCCGGCATAACCTGCGGACCTCCCTGGCATAACCCAAGGACCTTTTTCTTTTATCCCGGCATAACCCGTGGACCTCCCTGGCATAACCCAAGGACCTTTTTCTTTTATCCCGGCATAACCCGTGGACCTCCCTGGCATAACCCAAGGAACTTTTCATTTATCCCGGCATGACCCATGGACCTCCCTGCATAACCCAAGGACCTTTTTTCTTATCCCGGCATAACACGCGGACCTCCCGGGCATAACCCAAGGAGCCCTCTTTTCTTTTATCCCGGCATAACCCGTGGAACTCCTTGGCATAACCCAAGGACCTTTTCATATATCCCGGCATGACCCGTGGATCTCCCTGGCATAACCCAAGGACCTTTTTTCTTTTATCACGGCATAACCCACGGACCTTTTTTCTTTTATCCCGGCATAACCCACGGACCTCCCTGGCATAACCCAAGGACCTTTTTCTTTATCCCGGCATGACCCGCGGACCTCCTTGGAATAACCCAAGGACCTTTTCATTTATACCGGCATGACCCGTGGACCTCCCTGGCATAACCCAGGGACCTTTTTTCTTTTTCCCAGCATAACCCGTGGACCTCCCTGGCATAACCCAAGGACCCTTTTCTTTTTTTCCGGCATAACTCGTGGACCTCCCTGGCATAACCCAATGACCTTTTCTTTTATCCCGGCATAACTCGTGGACGTCCCTGGCATAACCCAAGGACCCTTTTTTTCCTTTATCTTGGCATAACCTGTGGACCCCCTGGCATAGCCCAAGGACATTTTTTCCTTTGTCCTGGCATAACCCGTGGACCTCCCTAGCATAACCCAAGGAGCCCCCTTTTCTTTTATCGCGGCATAACCCGCGTACCTCCTTGGCATAACCTAAAGAGACTTTCTCTTTTATCCCGGCATAACCTGTGGACCTTCCTGGCATAACCCGATGACCCTTTTTCATTTCCGGCATAACCCAACCATTTTCCAGCATAACCTGGCTTCAATCCCAAGGATACACAATCCTGATTTTATCACTTAGATTTGTGTCACAACTAACTCACGAAATTTTCCCAGTGAAAACTAGGGCAGAAAATTTCATTCGTTTGTTTGTTTTGGTGTCTGAACAGGTCTAACACCGAGGCACAGGGGTACGAGATGACCGATGGAATGAGTCTCAATCCTGAATAAAGAAAAGAAAAAGGAACAAAAAGAAATGAATTCAAAATGTTGAAGCAAACAAATGTGCGGATTGCTAAAAAATTGATTGAAGTCACAAGCTCCGCTGATCCCGCCTTGACCCAATGCTGCAGAAAGAAACAACACCTACAACTTGCGAGCATCAAGATTCAGATCGGGGTCCACAGCAAAATCAGCCGAGACTCAAGATCAAGCTTCAAGAGATTTATAGATAGGAATCTTGTAACTCACAGCTTATTGGCATAGCTAGCTTAGCTTTGATTTTCCTTTTTGGTGTAATAAAGAGGTCAGCAAGCAGTAGCAGCAGCAACAGTAGTGAAATCATAGCTCCTGGTAGTCCCAGCTACCAAACCTTCCAGAACTACACTGACCTGATTCCTTTATAGCCAAGGATATGTAGGCAACCTTTGAAGCAGGGTTCGGTCAGACAGTTTTTAAAAATGCTTCTCATGGAGTGCCAAGCAGGAAAAAATCTCCCATGTTTGCTCATTTATCTTTGCCCGAAAACCCTTTGTGTCTCCGAGCAAAGAGGGGAAGCTGTGAGCACGTGATTTTTGCCTCACTTAAATTACTCCTATAGAATTCATTAAAATTAGAATTTTTCCTTTTATTATTTGAATTTTTAGGGAATTAATTGCATGATTTTGTGTTTGTTTGCATTTTGTGCATTTTTAATTGATATAATTCATAAAAATATAAAATAGTACGCTTGCATTTAGGACCCCATTTTAGTATTTTTATTAACATTACAGAAATAAAAAAAATAACAAAAATACTCATTTTACATTTTTACTTAGTTTTCTTTTAAATTAGGATTTAGTTAATTTTAGAAAATTAATTAGTCAAATCAGCCCGTTGTTATTTTAATTTTGTATGTAATAAAAATTAAGAGAAAAAATAAATAAAAAGAAAATGAAAGAAAAAGTTTCAAAAGGAATTAAAGAAGGACCAGCTTTTTGGGCTTGTTCCTTAATAGATCAGCAACCCCTTCCCTCAAAATTGGCCAACCCCAAAGAAACTCAGGCCCAACCCATAGCCTACCCGGTCCAGCCGTTGTATGGTTTAAACGGCATCGTTTGAAGTCCAAATAATCAGGATCGTCGAGGTCATCTGATCTAACGGTCCTGAAGCCCCCCTTCTTAGGTATATACATGTCCGAACAAGTCTCCCCCTACCCCAATCACCGTCTCAGAGCACCCTAATAAATGCCGGCGTAATGCCACCGCTCCCCCGCTATCCCCCACCTTCTGCCACTGGCCGAAAATCGCCTCCGCCGACGACGATTGTCCAATGGACATGAAAATTACACCATTACCTCACCTCCTCCTCCTCATCATGGATCTGATCTTCATTCCTCTAAAATCCCATACTATCTCTTTGAATATTTGAATTAGTGGTCGCCGCCTCTGCCGTGTCCGGCGGCGCCACCTCTAAACATTACCAAATTAACACCATAGCCTCCCTTCCTTCTCCACTCTTCAAATCTGACTCCAGTTTCCCTCAAAACACACCCAAACCCTTCGAATCTTCATTTGAATTCACGAACCCTAGCTGCCTCCTTTGTTCTCCGGTGGCGGCACCACCCTCAAACCTCACTGAAATGACACCCCACAACCTTCTCGACCTTCTCTTCCCAAACCCCAAACCAATTTCCCCCAAATCTAGCCATAATTGTACGAATTTTATATCTAGGGTTTGGTTGTTGACTGGTTCAAGTTTTTGAAAAGGGCCAATGTTCGAATTGGTTCCAAAATAATGCTATGTATTTGTTCTTAGCAAGAACAAGCACATAACATTATTTGGGGACCAAGTTCGAAGTCAGTTAATCTTGATTCAAATTTGCGTAAGTTTCTTCTTCTTATATTCTTCTTTTTACTGTTTTTTTAGCTTTTGCTCAATTTCTTATTGATTCTTTTTCTCTAATATATAATTTAGGGAATCTTAGAATTATTTCTGTTTGCTCCTTGAACTTTCTTTCTATGCTTTTATTATTTGTTCTGTTAATTAGAATTTGCCTCCTAGTTTTCTTATATTTTTCTTGTTAAGTTTCCTTCCCTGATTTCGTTTGATTCATGTCCTGAGTGTTAATTTTAGATTCAATATGTGATTAATTCGATTTATATCCCTAGATTCCTGTTTAATCGATGATCGCCCAATAGTTTTTAATTTGAATTGAAGAGGATTAATTTAGGATTAAGAATAGGTTTAGTTAATTGAAGTGTTGATTATTGCTGAACATTTTCCAGGCCTGTTTTTAGTTAACCATGGTCATTGTTGACCATGTTCAAAGGGTTAGGTTTAATTTGATATGGTTTAGTAATTTAGGAGTAAGGACAAGGGTAGTATAGGAATTCCTTAATAAAAGAATAGTGCAGTAACTAGATAGAACCCCCTAGAACCTTCTAGGAGGGGGTTCTAATTTGAAACTCAGGAGTTTAAGAGTAGTAACTTGGGTAACAAGCCAATAAGTAAAGAATTAAATAGTTAAAAAACTAAAAATAAAAGAGGGACTTAGGGGTAAAACAAAAATCTGAAGGCTACCCTAAGCTTTGCCTATAAAAAGGCATGCCCATTGCCTTATTGAACAAGTTTTAAAATCTGAAAAATCCACAAAAGTTTCTAGAAGCATTAGAGATTCAAAAACTCTAAAAATTTTGAAATTCAAATTCCAGATGTTAGAGAAATCAGAAAACTCGAAAATTCAAACAAAAAACTCCTGGAAAAACTACTGAAAACAAAAAAAAAACTGTTGTTCATCCAGTTCCAGCAGCTGAAATTCATTTTCAAGCCTTGAAATTAGTTGCAATTTATCTGTTGAAGATCACTTTGAATCATCATCATTGAAAATTTGCTACATCCTATTCCTGTTCTTGGATTTGTTTTGGATCTGCTGTTTTCCTTTTGTAATTGAATCCGCTACTATTTGCTGCTTAGCTGACCTTCACTTCTTCTCATTGTTCATTCTAATTCCAAGTATCTCTTGATCTCCTATGAGATGAATTCCAAACTTGAAGGCTGTAATTGATTTTTTGCTGCACAGTGATTGAAAGGTTTTTGTTGATTCAATATCTTGTTTAGTTTTGTTTAAATTTCTGGATTCAGTAGTATAACATAATAGTATTCAGCATAATGCATTCATTTTCAGCATGATGATGACTCCAGGAACTCATGTCATTCTCCTGTCTATTGGAAATTGATGAATTAGTTGGACTTTTGCTTAGTTGTTTAGTACATTTATTAGTTTTAATCCCGCTTATAGATATCTATGTAATAAACTCTGTTTGGACTGTATCATTTTTGGTATTATTGGTCGTAGCTCAGTTTAGTTCTGACTTTTATCATATCAGTTTTGATGTTGAATTTGGAATAAATGTTAGTTTGAAACTAAGAATCAACTTGTATGTTCATTATTAATGTTAAGTCAGGTGTTTTCTCTGGTTTAAAAATGCTAATCACTTTGATCTGCTATTAAATTTCAGAAATTAGAGTAATAACTCGTTAGCTTAGATCTGATCTGACTATGAATTTGAAATTTGATTTTTAAAATGAGCAAGTGTTTGGTTTGAGCAAATCAGTGTTGTGAGGCCCAGTTTTAAATTGGTATTGTATTTGGCTCATTTATGAGCCAAGCATGACAGCCTTTCGTTTAAATAAGATTTAGGGCCCAACTATATACTAGCAAGCCCAAGCATTACTAGCTTGTTGAACCAATGCATTTCACTGAATTGTGGACTGTTAGGGACGACTCCAGATTGGGCTTACCCTATGGCTCAACAGTGAACAACTTCGTATAAAAGCTGACTTAATTTTCCTCATTCTTGGGCTAGTTTCGAGGCCCAATATGCTGAAGACCCGAATTCATATTTAAAATTGTTGGTTTAAGTTTGTAATGCAGTCTCGGGCCTTTGATATTAGGTATCAAACTTGAATTAAGGGGTTTTCAGTAATGGAGATCCCCTAGTTTAAGTTTGGACCTGATCTTGAAGCCCGAACTTTCTTGAATGCCTTTAATAATAATTAATTCATAGTGCTAATTAATTGAGTTGCTTTAGAGACAATCATTAATAAAAAATAATAGTTCATTTTAGGATGATCCTTAAAATAATTTGAGGTGTGCCGCGCCAAATAAAATCACAAATTGTGTGGCCCTCTTTAATTACTTCTTTAAAAATATTTAGAACTCGGGACGCGCCATTTAGCGAATTTTTATGGCCTTTCGCAAAGTTAATAACACGTTAATCGATTTAGGCACGTTCTTTAATAATTTTACCTTCCTAAACTCGGGTGTGCATTTCATCTAACCCAAATCCAAATCCCAAAACGTTGAATAAAATGTGTCGAGGATCCGGGTGCGTTTCATGTGACGTGATCCAAAAACGTGTTTTAAACGACGTTTAATTTCTTAAAAAAATTAATTAAAGCGGTAAATAATTTTAAAATTGCACTATAGGATGACATGCATAAAAATCAGATTTTTAGCCATTTATAATAGTTTAAGCTACCGTGCTAGAACCACGGGATCCGGGGGTGCCTAACACCTTCCCCCGGGTCAACAGAATTTCTTATTCAAAATTTTTGGCTCGCAGACTCCATTCGAGAAGTCAAAATTTCCTCGATTTGGGATTCAAGATAAACCGGTGACTTGGGATACCAAAAGCCAAGTCTATCCAAAGTGGCGACTCTGAAATAAATAAATAATCTCATTTCAAATAATGTCACTTAAAATGAAAGAAATCCCTTATACACTATCCTTTGGGATAGGTGTATAAAAAAAGAGGTGTGACAGTGAGAGTATCACAAGTTATTTAAAGTCTTTGTAACTAGAGAGTCACAAAGTGGCTTGTGGTGAGAGTACCACAAGTTAGTTGAATCTTTTATAATAGAGTCATTACAAAGTGGCTTATAATAGAGAATTACAAGTTAGTGAAGTTGAAATCCTACAAGTGTAGGTCGTGGTTTTTATCCCCTTGAGTTGGAATTTTTCCACGTAAAAATCCTCTGTGTTCTTTACTTACTGCCGAGCTACTGTGGAATAATTAGAGAACCTGATTCCATATACTGATTGGTTTTACAATCTGTTACTTACAGTGGGAGTCAATAGAGAATCTGGTTCTCCATATAGTAGGAACTTATCCTGTGTCTCATTAACATATTGGTTCAGTAGTTAGCATTGTGGGAACTGATATAGGACAAGATCGCTATAAAGTTTGGTTCATCAATATCTTCAGTGGAAACTCATAGAGAACCCGGTTCTCTATACAGTTAGGTGGATGCTTAGTTTCTAACAATTTGTGACAGGCCCTTTGGTTCTCCACTCATAGGTAACTTTCTTTGCCTCTCTTCTTCTTTTTGGTTGTATTTCCTTCTGTTCTTTAGGTCCTTGATAAGTATGACATATATGCCCTATAACTTGGCATTTGTCACAATACACTAGCTTCTATTCATAGATTATATCGTGTTGAAACATTCTTCGTCTACGATCCATCACCATAATCTCAGTAGGCAAAGTTTTAGTCACATTTACTTCAATTAACATCCTTGCATAAGAGATTCTTATTTGCTTAGTGGTACACTCATCAGCAAATAGAGGTTTTCCAACAACACTAGCATTTTTACTTAAAGCTTCATTTCCCTAACAGCTCATTAGCAATTTTGAAAAAATCACCCATAGAGGAATATCAGTTAAGAATTCCTTGCTAATGTCAAAATCTGGAGACCAAGGCTTGAGAATTATTCGCCTATTTCGTATAGTATAAAGACCAGCATAAAAAATTATATGCATATCAGATATACTTTGTTGAGCAATATACCTTACCATAACATTATATCCTGCATTTTCGACCACAATATAAGCAATCATCGCCACACTCCACCTCTCTTCTGCTTCCTTCACATCTTGCATCTCAAGTTGTACCGCAGTTTGTCCATCTATAATATGAGGAGGCACGTATTCAGAGCCATTCCATGAGTAGTAGCTCGATTTTGTTTGAACAAATTTGACTACAGTTTGTGCGTTGGTCGTCGATATGTAGGGTTCATCTCCTTAGCCACTGAATTCACTTTATCTCTAGGTCCATTAGCTTCCTCTCTTTGTTCAATTGTAGTCTCCTTGCTTGGTTTGACCTGCAGCGCCACCTCTGTTACTGTTCCATTAGAGCTACCTTCAATTCCAGTAGTATCTTTCATCTCACTTTGCTTAGCTTGAATTAAAGTGCTTAGAGCCAGCTTTCTACTGATATCTCAGCTATTTGATGGATTGATTTCACCATTTCCTTCTCTAACTCTGTCATGTTGCTCTGGTGCCTGCATGTACTGTCCGACCTTCAATTTGTTACTAACTGAGCTTCTAATGTTAGTGATAGGTGTCTTAAGAACCTTCCTTTGTCTTGCTCTTCCTCTACCTCGCCCCCTAGTCATGGCAGCCACACTCGGCGCACGTTTAGCTAACGTGAGCTGAGAGCATGGTAAAGACGATTTTTTTGAAAAATAATTCCTTTCTTTTCTTAGTAATTACCATCATTAAGTTAATCTATAATAATTATTAACAAGTAAATTTTCATAACAAATCTAATAAAATAACCCGTTAATCACTGATACTGATGCAACAAAAAATTGCTGTAAAAACTTATATAGAATTTTTTTAGTGCTAATATGATTCGGATACAACACCAAGTGCAATGTTTAATTGCAATGTTTTAACCATTATTAGCAATATTGGTAATATTATAAACGTTTAATAGAGTAATGTGAAATTCAGCATAAATTCAAAATTAGCTACACAGTAGAAAGGAAATTAAATACAAGTTGAGTTACGCACATTTTGGAGGACAAAATTATTAAAGATAGTACTCATCAAGTACCACTACGTACAATACAGTTTCCTAACTGAAGAATTTAATGGAATTCGCGAATTTGTTTGTTATTTAACTGCAAAAACAATTATAGGCTGCATCTTTTGTCATCTTTTTTAATTTGCTTTAAAAAAGAAAATTAAAAAAAGCTTTTGTAAAAATAAAGTAATTCAAATTTTTGCAAAAGCTGGGTTTCAACCAAACTTCATCAAATTTTCTTCATTGATTTTTCCTAAAACCTCAAAAAAAGAAAAAAGGAAAAAAGTTATTTGGTAGAATCTATTGTTGAAACATAGTTTTCAGGAATGATTTTTTCATTTATAAAAACTGTTTTCTAATATTTTCGAGCCAATGCCACCTAGTTGCTTGATACCTACAAACATAAGGAACAAGCAACGAGCTTTCTTTATTTATTCAAAAATATTACTCACCATGAAGCATATACATGTGTGCACGCACATGGGACATTATTAGCTACATGCAAAATTAAAATTCCACCTTAGTATCTATATATATATATAAGAGAAAAATATTACGTATCATAATATTTTATGTTTTGAGGGCTGGAACCGAAGGCTCTAATTAGAGTGAAGGGATTCTATTCATTTGATCACCGCAATCCTTGATTGACCGCCTTAGTGTGTATATGCTACAATATGTAAGGGGAGCTTTATAGTAGCGGTGATAGTGTCTTTGTATGGTCTATAGATTACGGGTTTGAACCGTAAAATCAGTCATTAATATTTGTATTGGGATAGACTGCTTACATTACACCTCCCTTAGAGTGCGCCCTTCCCCGAACCATATATAAATACGGAATATTCAGTTTTTTCATAGATAAAGAGAAAGTTGAGCAGGTATAGATATATTTTCGAATCAGTGACCCTCACATGCTATATATAATTTTTTAAATGGCGAATTATTAGAGGGCCTGCCAATTTGTTGCGGTTTAAGTTTTTTAATGTCAAATTGCCTAACAATTCCCAAACCAAACGAATATCCTCCAATCATTTTAATCAATAAAATCAGTTCAATGTCTCCTTCATTAGGTTTTGCGGGCCACCACAGAGAATCATAAAACACGCTCTCAGTTGATAAACACGTATGTTTGTGGGGTCCAATACTTTATTTCTCCTTTTTAAATTTTTTCATATTATTTTAAAGAAGAATGACATTATTACTATCTTTTTTTTAAAAGAATTAAAGTTTCATAGTACAAGGATTAAAACTTTTAATTAGTTTTTTTAATCTCGGACAATGATATATTAATTCTTTTATAAACAAAATGTATATAGTTAGAAACTAGATAAACTAGAAATTGTAAATTCTTATAATTAGAAAATTTAAAATATGATAAAATTTCGTTAAAGAAAAAATTATTTGACTATTTAAAATCATAATAATGTCAGGTAAAGTGCATCGGGAATAATATTTAAAATGTTCGTAGAACTTTTAGTTGCAATTCTTTACACATTTATTTTAACCTTGATTTAATTTTATAACATATATGATATGTAAATTTAATTTCAAGATAATTTTAAAATTAAGAGTCCAAACTTCCAAACCTTAAATTAGATGAGTTGCTTTTTATACTTCAAATTTTATCATTTCCTTTCTAGAAGAAGGGAATTTTTAACAACCAAATATTACGGTGGGATGGTACATAAACGTTTATCCTTAATAAACGGTTGAGGTGTGAGTCTCGAAGATGAAATCGCTTTTGTCATGGAGTAATTTAATTTTAGAGTGAGATTTTTCGTGCACATTTAAATTATTTAAACCCTAAAATAGATAGCTGAACCAAGTTAAAAACCAAAAGGTTCAAGTTCTGAGGGTGAATGTCGCTTTTGTTATGAAATAATTTACCCCCAAAGTGAGATTTTTCTGCCCGAATTCAAATTAATGTGCCTAGAACGGATAGTGGAAGCGAGTTAAAAACCAACAAAAGAAGGGAGTTAGAGTTCGTTTGGTAGGAGGGATAAGAAATAATTAATTACGGAATTAAAATTCAAATGAGGTTATTCTATATTTGATTGGTATAAAATTACGATATAATTAATTCAGGAATTATTTATCCTTATAAAAGAATAAAATAATTAATGTCAAATTAATTTGTTTACAACCAAACGATCCAGTAGTGTTTATAATGACTAACATGAGTGGGGCCCTTCTCACCTTACATGGATGCATGATTATTGGCTAACTTTACTACACGTGAAAATTAACTCTTTCCTCTTACACTTGTCGGTTCTCTCTGAGTTTTGAATATATCAATTTGAGCAACATGGTCTTTGTTGTGATTATTTAATTAATTACTACCACAATAATCCCGGAGAATACATAGATTAGTGCAACATTATTGGGAATAATAAATGCTAATGTGAAAGAGTATCAAAGGATGTAATTTACTGTCAAATATTCTGATAAAAGCCAATTGAAAAAAATATAAAAAATTGAAAATGGTTTTGGATTAATCCTTAAAGCCTCAGAAGAAAACAAAAATAATTACCCTATTAATCCCAATTTGTTTAATATATCACTCAAACACGTGTTTTAACATTCAATGAGGTGGGATGAATATCATGAGAGTTCAGAGTTCAGATTCCAACAATACAAATAATTACAAATGAGTTCTTCTTATCTGTCAAATCGTTTATATGTAGTATTGTTCGATACTTGTAAAATTAAAAATAAAATGACAAAAAAATGCTTTAGAATATTATTCAAAATATGCTCACATAACTAGAATATCAAAAATTGAGAAGTGTACAGAGAAAGTACAAAAGCTCATTTGGTGAACTTCTTGAATTTTTTACTTATAACAATTCTTGTGGTTAAGCAATATGCTTGTTTTTAAATACAACTTTTTAACAAAAAATTATTAAAGAGTAATTATTTCACCATCTTAACCTTTAATGTTTGGCAAAATATACCCCATTTACTTTTTGATGGATAAAATAACCACCTTAAACAGTAATTTTCGGTGAGGGTTCGAATTTTAACTCGAAGAAAAATGTATTATTATCTTTTTTTATTATTATTTTTGCTTCCAAAGTTATTCAGAAATCAATAAATAAAAGCACCAAGGCAAAGGTTCCAATTAAAAACTGAAAATAAATGGCAATCAAAAACTCAAAAATAAATTTGGATCTTCCCTTTTAGTAGGAGTAATAATTAAAGCTCAACAAACATTTTGCTGATTCATAAGAGGAACCAAAACTTTAAAAAAAAAAATATCTCTCACCAACCTATAGGCAACCATGTATGAAAATAATAATAAAAAAACGAAAAAAATGACAACCACATTTGAACAAAAATTCTGATTTTTTAAACCTACTAAAACGGTCAACCGTCCCTCATTACACGGCCATAGTTACAATTTCAATAGCCGTTAACCACACATATAATATTAAAACAAGAATTATAAAAAAATTGAATGGTAAAAAATCAAAGTAAATCCCACAAAACATTTTAAAAAAAGAAATATGATTAATATTCCAAAAGAGACTTCCCTTTACTTTTAAGGCCAAAAGAAGAAGCTACTAGCATTTAGCAGCTCCCTCTTTAGGCCATTTTTCTCTATAATTCCCTCTCCTAAAACTCAAAACAAAACAAACCAAAAAAAAAATGACGAAACATTTGCTCCTTTGTTATAGAAGAATGCTTCATTTGAATATGAAAAGGAAAATCGTTTGCAAATTCACAATCCTACACAAATATTTTAGTTCATTTTGGAATAAAATTCTTGCTTGTTGGATAGGCAAGTCTATTAATTATAGACAATTGTCACATAATCAATCTTTTCCGACCACCACCACCACCAGGAATATGGCTTCTCCGCCGTCTTCCGCCGTCGCGAGTTCGGAGAGTGGATTTTCCGGGAGTTTAGCATCCACATGTTGTTGTGATCATTCTAAGGATTCGTCTGAGAATGTTGTTGCCTTGAAGATTAGCCTTTTGGGTGATAACCAAATTGGAAAGACAAGTTTCTTGGTTAGTTCTTTCTCTTTCTATTCTTGGTTTATTGAATGTTGGCCTCATTTCTAAGGCGGATAAATTTTGATGAATACAATCTTTAAATTTTTATTGTTGTACTTATTATACTTTTAAAATTATAAATTTAAATTTTAATATTTATTGAAATTTTGATGATTTTTACCATATATATTGAAACTCGTGTCAAAATAGTGGGCTCTGCCCATGTCGATTTGATTACCTCTAGATGCCTAGTTTTGGGTGTCTAGAGGTGTTAACTCACCTCACTTGGCAGGGGCGGATCCAGAATTTAAACCCTATGAATTTAATTTTTAAAATTTTTAGCATCGAACCCATTATACTTCTAAAGTTATGGATTCACATTTACTATTTTTTTTTACAATTTTAATGAATTTTTTCATATATTTTCTTACTCTACACTGAAAATTATGGATTTAGTTGAACCCGTCAGTAATACATTTTATCCGCCTCTGCACATTGGCTGAGGAATGAGTTGTTGTTTTATACTATTATCTTGGATTTATAAATTTCGGCTCATGAACTAATTTTGGATTTGAGTCAGGCGATGTGCCAATTTAACAAATTAGTATTTCTCTTAATTTCTAGTTTATGTATTTGTAATTTTCCATTTTTCAAGCTTGATTTTGACTTTTCTTGTGTATTTTTTTCCAATTGAAGACAAAATATGTAGGAAAGGAGAAAGCAACGGATGAAGACTTTTCAACAAAAGGATTAAATCAGATGGACAAAACTTTGTGTGTGAGAGGGACAAGAATCTCATATAGCATTTGGGAAGTTAAAGGTAAATATTCATTCGATCTTCTTTTATTTTCTTCTAAAACAGAGCAAAAGGGGGTAAAAATTAGTAATTTAGATCTAAAACGATGGGAATATAATCAAAATATTTAATGTGGGAATTTTTCTGAAATGATTATTAATAATGCAGATGACGTTTCTGCCCCAACTAATATTCCAATGGCTTGCAAGGATTCGGTTGCTATGTGTTTCATGTTTGATCTCACAAGTCGCTGTACACTCAATAGGTATGATTTTTTTTTTTAAATTTTAAAAGAATAAGAAGCTAAGGATCATAGTTTTTAAGTCTATGGTCTGAAATTTGCTTTTATAGTGGATCCTAACTTGTTTAGAAATGAGACATAGTTAGTGATTTTTCGTCGTCTAAAATTGTTTTCGTGTTTAATTACAGTATCATTAGCTGGTATCAACAAGCACGACAATATAATCAGACAGCAATTCCTGTAATGATAGGGACAAAGTTTGATGACTTTGTGAAATTGCCATTGGATCTGCAGTGGACAATTGCTAGTCAGGTATAATTCTCTTTCTTTCTTGAGAAGACTATAATTATGATAAATAAAAGAAAAGAGAAATAAAAAAAACTATAATAACCTTACTTGCTTAAAAGAGAAATATTTTGAATTTATCACGTTTCGGAGGTGAAGGGGTAAAAGAGAAAACAGAGAGGGGCTTG